>LJPH01003344.1:0-17148 GCA_001430925.1 Byssoonygena ceratinophila
GTGTACGGAGTACTCTCGAATTAAATCAGTATAAAGAATAATAAAAAAAATGGAAGTTCTACTGTTCATCTCCTAGGCCTTCCCAGAAGCCGAGGTTGGCTGCGGCGCAAGAGGACCTCCTTGTCTCCTCTTCGGCGCGGATCATCACGACATCATTATCTTTTCAACTTTTCGAACTACCGACACCATTTATCTGATATGTAAATATTTCCACCCTCCCTTCTTCTCCTTTATATCGTACATACGTGGTATCCGATCCTATAACTCTCTGGGTACTGTTTCTCGGTCTTCTCAACCTTGCGCCAGGGGTTGAAAGGATAGGTGCGGAAGACAACGCAAGGCGCATTTTGTTGGTAAGATGTCGGTCTCAGGTTTGCTATAGGAATTGATAGGAATAAAAAAAGCTGATGCGATATGCTCAAACTTTAGATCAGCACCGTACTCGCACGCTCGTCTCACCTTCGTTTTTCTTGTCCGGTGTCTTTTCGTCGATTATCCCAGCCAAAACCACTACCGTTGCGCGCACATAAAAGGCTGCCCGAGATTCGGGATTATTCATTGAAGAGGACGGAGAATAAATACACATCATCGCTTGTCTCACATATACCAGAATATACCAATTTCTTGACAAGTTCATTGTCTTGCACTCGTTTCTATTTGGACACATCTCTCCATTACGTATACGCGGAAATCTAATCGAAGCCACCTTCTCCATGCTTCTAATCGGTCTCACGGGCTCCATCGCCACCGGGAAATCAACTGTTTCTTCCCTCCTCTCCGCACCGCCGTACAATCTTCCGATAATCGACGCAGATGTCCTGGCTCGCAAAGTCGTGGAGCCTGGCACACCTGGCTACAAGGCTATAGTGGATTACTTTGGTCCCACCACACCGGATCTCCTCCTACCTGAAGAAATACCCGGAAATGGCCGCCCATTAAACCGCCCTGTGCTAGGTAGACGAGTTTTCGGTGACTCGGACGAGCGCAAGAAGGATCGCGCAGTGTTAAATGGGATAGTTCATCCGGCGGTAAGATGGGAGATGTACCGTGCGCTCCTGCGATATTACCTGAAAGGCCACTGGGCTGTCGTGCTAGATGTTCCGCTGTTGTTCGAGAGTGGGTTGGATGCGCTTTGTGGGACGGTGATCGTTGTCGGCGTCCAAGATCCAGCGGTGCAAATGAAACGACTGCGGTTGCGAGATCCGCATCTGAACGCTGAAGATGCTGAGAATCGTGTGAAGAGTCAGGGCGATGTGCTTGGCAAGGTGGAGCGCGCACAATTCAGAGGCGTAGAATCTGCGAGAGGCGTCATTGTGTGGAATGATGGCGATAAGGCAGCGCTGGAGACCGAGATAAAGAAGGCCATGACGCGTATCGAAACCTCGAGCCCACGGTGGTGGGCATGGGTCCTTCTACTTGCTCCCCCTCTAGGACTCAGCGTTGCAGCTTGGAATATGGCGATAAATTACCGGAGTAGAAAACAGTGGGACGAACAGCATCGGGAAAGGGCGAGGCTCTAGATGTCGCCCCTGGGCTATTAGTCTCGGCACCTGTACATATTTAATTTAGTGAGTTTTTTTGAGTATCGTTCGAGTCAACGATAGAGGCGCATGAAATGAATCTGAAGCCCGCCATCTGGCCTTTATAGATCCTGGGTAAATAGGTATGCCTCCCCAAGCGAAAGGCCATCTTATCTACCTCCTTTCCTCTTCCCGTTGGCCGGCTTTCTTTCCCTGGACATTCCTCCTGATATACTGTTAAGTCTGCGCAAATCAACTTCATCGGATCGCCGTCCTCCTCCTCCCCCAGAGCTTATTCCTTTAGGGGTGCGTTCTAGATTTCGGTTATTGGTCTGACCATGATTGTTTTGTTTGAAATCGTCGCGAAGTTGTTCTGAACGAATAAGAGCCAACACTTCATCGTCGGAAGCTTCAGCAGCTGCATCCTCTTTTGCTTCTACTGGTTCGTATGCCTTTATACATTGGTGTCAGTGACTGGCTAAAGAAAATTGAAAACTCGAAAAACCAACCGGAGTCTTTGTCTTCTTCTTAAAATTACCGTAGCTTCTTCGGCCTCCATATTCAAGTTCATCATCTGTATCATTGCTATCCGCTGCTGCCGTCGGTGCCATATTAATCGTTCCCGCCGGGAACTCTAGGACCCATTGTGTCTCTCCGGCTTCGGCTGCTTGCTTTGCGATTGCTGCTGCGCGCTTTTCCTCCTCGGCTTTGATCGCGGCTGATATGGCACGCATATCCGAGCGCGATGCAGCCACTGAGGACGCCGATGATGCATCTTTTGACAATCTCTGTCGTTTCGCAGAAGGTGTTGATACATCAGCCTCGACACGCGATGCAGTTACTGAGGACGCCGATGATGCATCTTTTGACAATCTCTGTCGTTTCGCAGAAGGTGTTGATACATCAGCCTCGACGCGCGATGCAGCCACTGAGGACGCCGATGATGCATCTTTTGACAATCTCTGTCGTTTCGCAGAAGGTGTTGATACATCAGCCTCGACCGCAGATTGTTGATTTGAAGGGGTGGCGGGAGCACTTGAGGTCGAGGCGGCAGCACGTTGCATGAACTAGGATATAATCAGAGACCTCATTCCAGTAGCCAGATAAATTTCAATGATGCGTAAAACCTACTTTCATAGTGAGAAGCCGAGAAGACATAGTCTTCCCAACCTGTGGTTGCGGCATGATGAAAGCTGATAGGAATCTGTGAGTTCCGAATTCGTGATGGCTCTGTACTCAAAAGAAATGACTCGAAGAAAGTTATATGTTTAATAACTCGGTAGAACAAGTATACTGTTTCAATGTTGCAAGACACGTTCCGTGAATTCATGAAGAGTTGAAGCTGAATTTCCGTCGCGATTCCAGAAAGTCGTCTGATTGGCTGGCTCCACTTGGCCTCAGATGAACCTCAAATTGCCGGCTGCCACCTCTTTAAACCCACGAGCCCAAGAGAAGCCGAATTTCAGACGTCAACCGGCCGCTAAAATGCTCTTTTTATCACGCTCCGGTGTTCGCCTGCGGGCGGTACGCTCATCACGCTTCGTTCCGCGGGCCACTTACACCTCAACCGCCCCCCGTCACGATAGAGCCGAGAATGAGAAGCCAACAAACGCTCGCAATCCGCATCCGCACAAGAAAGTAACAAGCATATCAAAAACGAATGAAGTGCCGACGGATACTGTTGGGCAAGACGCTGCGCTGCAGGAGTCGGTGGAGCAGGCCAGCATGAGAGTGCAAATGCAGGCTCCGAATAGAGCGACGACTTGGGCTACAAGTCAGCAGCCGAGGGAGTTGGCTATGTCGGGACCTAGATTTGAGCAGACTATTATGGAATATCAGGTTCGTGTCTTGGGCAATATCCTTCCGCTATGTGGCCGCTTTGGTGTTTTGGAGGATTGATTGGCGCCTGTGCGAAGATGCGTTCTCACCATTCATCTCTGCTAACGGTTTAAATAGCCACGCCCCTATGCTGCCATCGAATTGATCCACAAACAGCCAGTGAGATGGACCAAGGAGAAAATCGTTTCTTGCGATGGCGGTGGCGGACCATTGGGTCACCCCAGGATCTACATCAACACCGACAAGCCAGAGATCGCACCCTGTGGATACTGCGGCCTTCCTTTTGTAAGTGCCTGGTCTCCCTGCTCCCGCTTACATCAAAAGGAGATGGTGTGGATTTCGCTTTGTTTTTTTGGATAAAACACTGACTACTTTCGTATATCAGGCCAATGAACACAACCGCAAGTTTCTAGAATCCCTTCCGCAGACCTCATATCCGCTGAAGTCGCTTGGAGACGCGGCTGAAGTTCCTGAATCCCAGCGGATTACAGAAGGAGGTTTCGAGCAGCGATAAAATTGAGTTTATATGGAGATTTTCTATGTCCTCTCTCTGCACTTGATTCAAATGGCCAGCTATATTGCTAGGAGGTGATAAGAAACGAGTTTTACCGGGGTGTGCTGGTTTTCTTCTTCCAGTGGTTCCAACTCTTGTATTGTATAGATACTGGTTTATTTGCAGCAAAAATTCGTTGACCGATGGTTGGGCGAGACGAATGCTGTATGCATTGTATTGCCGACTCGCACTGGTTAACTTCGTTTTCCAGACAAACGATATTTCTTTTCTTTTCCTGGCAATTGATCGGGGAAAAGGTTCGCGTTTTTCGCCAGTCAGTCGCAAACTGCGCACCTAGCTACACGCTGTTGATATATGTGATCAGATTTCCTATGCTCTTCTTATTACGGTATAAATTTCATTACCACACTCTGGATTGTATATCTAAACCATTTTCTCCCCTTGAATGGTAGCAACTACTCTTCGTTGATGCTTCGCAGTTCGGAACTCGAGATACCAAATTCCTTGCCACGTTCCCGTGGCTAAGCGACCATTCGTAATAGGAATTGTAATGCTCGCGCCGATCAAAGCGGATTTGACGTGTGCCTAGGCGACTTATCAGAAAGCAAAGAACGAACAACCTTCCGTACGCATATGCCAGCCTCGAAAGTACGGAGAGACCAAAGTTTGCTTACAGGCATATCATCCGTCCCCTCTGCGCTGTGGCGGTACAAGTCTCCTTTCCAATCCTCGGGAACAAGTCTATCCAGAGTATCGCTCATATCAGCACGGACGTCCGCGTCCCAGTTCTCGTTCAAGCTCAGCGCGCAGCTTGTATGTTGGACGAAGAGATTCAGTATGCCGATTTTGTAGTCAAGGACCTCCGGCAATTCGGACATGATATGATCGGTGATCAGGTAGGAGCCGCGCGATCGGGCGGGAAGGTTTATGGTCTTTTGAAACCAGGCCATTGTCGCTGTGGAATGGGGTGGGGACGGTGGTGTATGCTTTGACGAAGTTGTGTCAGAATGATGAGAGAAAGCGAATTTCGCTATGCTGGACAGTGAATTCAAAGATGTGAAGAGAATGCTTGGGAAAAAAGCAAGGATGAAGACCAGTAGAAAGACGATTTGGAGACAAGATGAAGCTGCTGCTGGCGGGGTTGCTGCTCGACGTTGCGGCGACGTCATCCAGATTTGGTGTCCAGAAAGACGGCTCTGGAGTCAACAACGGGCGTCACTGAGTTTCTGAATATGAGGCTTCTTGACTTGGAGGTTTTTCTTTCGTTTTGGCAATTATCAGAATATATAATTAAATATTTTATACTGTAAAACGACTAGTATTCTCGCAAGTCACAATAGTGGCAACAAACTTGTATTGCTACAAACGCTAAATGAACAAGTGGCTGATAGAAGGCTAACCCGCGTACATATAAGAGAATATGTAACTGGGTCACGGCAAACGCTAAATGAACAAGTGGCCGATAGAAGGCCAACCCGCGTACAAGAGAATATGTAACTGGGTCACGAATCCATCCTTTTGCTTGACTCGTCCAAGCCCTCCCATTTCGGTTTTCCGTCATCGAGATCAACGACTCGCTGGGAATAGAAGATGTGACAACTGTTGAAACGAAGTTAGCGACTCAAAACGAGCACCGAGAATTCAGCATAGGACTTGAGCTATTATCTAGTGTACAACGAAAGAAAAACGAAGTAATCCAAGAAGTGTCTCCTCAGAAGTGTTTCCTCAGAAGTGTCTCCTCACCTTGGGGCGAATATATCCAACGCCTCCTTCTTGCTCTGCCCTTCACCGAAATCTATCAACTCCGGGAACAACAAGAGGACCTTCCGACCTTCATCCATTATCGGAGAATGGCAATACCTGCACAGTATTTTACAGGGCAATTTATGCTCTCGAAGGTTTTCGCTACTCTGGTAAAAGTCCAATCCGTCGTGCCCATTCAAGAAACTGACGTCTGATTTGTGAAATATGGCGGCCCATTGAAATGGAGCACCTGTGCCCGAAGCTGATCAGTTCTGTAACTCAAACCCAGCTGAATAAGTACGAACCGTGTAGCCTCTGACAATCCACGCAATGACAGAATTTTGCAGCCAAAGGCTTTTTCCTGTTCAAGTGATATTTGACCCGTCCGCAGTGGCAGCTGGCGCGCCAATAAACGGTGCCAAACTCTTCCGGTGGCTGTTATTTTCTAATGTACAACAAAAGAAAAACGTAGATAATCCAAGAAGTGTCTCCTCAGACTATTATCTAGTGTACAACGAAAGAAAAACGAAGTAATCCAAGAAGTGTCTCCTCAGAAGTGTTTCCTCAGAAGTGTCTCCTCACCTTGGGGCGAATATATCCAACGCCTCCTTCTTGCTCTGCCCTTCACCGAAATCTATCAACTCCGGGAACAACAAGAGGACCTTCCGACCTTCATCCATTATCGGAGAATGGCAATACCTGCACAGTATTTTACAGGGCAATTTATGCTCTCGAAGGTTTTCGCTACTCTGGTAAAAGTCCAATCCGTCGTGCCCATTCAAGAAACTGACGTCTGATTTGTGAAATATGGCGGCCCATTGAAATGGAGCACCTGTGCCCGAAGCTGATCAGTTCTGTAACTCAAACCCAGCTGAATAAGTACGAACCGTGTAGCCTCTGACAATCCACGCAATGACAGAATTTTGCAGCCAAAGGCTTTTTCCTGTTCAAGTGATATTTGACCCGTCCGCAGTGGCAGCTGGCGCGCCAATAAACGGTGCCAAACTCTTCCGGTGGCTGGGGTTTATACGGCGGATGGTCTTCCCATTCTGTTCCCTCCTGGGAAGATCCGGAACGGTCATTTGACTGTGCCATTGGGAAGCGTGTAGTTAGAGGCTAAAGCACGAATGTTTTGAAAGTGAAAATATCCGCGAGTCGTATGGATTTGCTGCCTGAGAATATGCTAGCAATGAAGCAGGATTAAAACACTGCATCCTCACAGAGAGCCTGCCTCCCGGCTTCTCTACTTATAACATAGCATGGCACCGGTCCAAGTGCCTTGCTTGTCAGGGAAGAAGTGATCCTGGTTCCAGCTCGTCCATACCCCTAGGTAGTTATGACGTCGGACTGCTGCTTAGATAATCGGGACGCCATCTTGTCGGCTGTCATTCAAGCGCGAATTGGGATGCGCAACGTTGTTCTCAAGCTTGACTCTGAATGGTGTATCTGATCTTGGAGATTGACTGGGCGTTTAGGTCTGGCATTGAGTGTAGGAGGCTTGGCCATCAGCGCAATGGATCTTGCAGAGCCAAGACTCAGTTGAATAAGACAGAAATGGCTTCAACACAGAATAGGTTAGCAGCGGGAATCCCACTTATACCTGTCTGATAATGGTACTCTGCTCGGTTTCTGGTTGTTGAACAGTAGAAGAAGCGTGATTCAGTTAGGTGGAATCCAAGCCGAGATGCCGAGTAGACCTCCAAGCTACGATCGACCGAGGTGCTTCGATCTCCGCATTAGTTCAATAAAATGGGGGATTCTGCGAGCACAGGTGCTGTAAGGCTTATATCCCTCTGCTTGCTCTTTTGATATATTCATCTGATTTAGGTTGACAACGGCTACATAAGACATTCCAAGCTTAATATCCGACACCTGCTTGCTCACCATGACCTTCTCCTCGCCAGCGCCACAATCTCCCTTTTACCTCCTCTCCTACCCGGCTCCCGCGGTCCTCCTTGCTACCATCAACCGGCCAAATCAAAGAAATTCGATTCCATTTCAAGGCCACTGGGATCTACACAAATTATGGCAGTGGTTTGATGGCGAAGCCTCCCTGCAAGTTGCAATCATCACCGGGGCAGGAGACAAGGCATTCTGCGCAGGTCAGGATTTGCTCGAAGTCGAACAGAATAGAATAAATCCTCCAGCCGAGCCTTACTTGCAGGGACACCCGTCATCAGGATTTGCGGGTATTAGTACTCGACGAGGGAAGAAGCCGATTATTGCTGCCGTGAACGGTTTTGCCTACGGCGGTGGTTTTGAGATTTGTTTGAATTGGTGGGTCTAGCCGCTCTACATTGAAGTTGTTATGAAATGTCATTGAAAATGGTCTAACTTGATGGATTAAAGCGATATGGTCATCGCATCGCCGCGTGCACAGTTCTCCCTGCCGGAAGCGAAACGCGGCATCTACGCAGCCGCCGGCGGTCTTCCCCGCATCATGCGCATTACTGGGTTGCAAGTCGCATCCGAAATCGCTCTCACTGGCCGGCCAATTTCTGCAGAACAAGCTAAAGCTTGGATGTTTGTCAACCGAATCTCTAAGACGCACGAGTCCTTACTCGATGAAGCCGTAGAATTTGCAAAGGAGCTCTCCCAATTGAGCCCCGACGCACTCATCGTCACAAGAGCGGGAATCAGGGAGGCTTGGGAAGTCGCTGCTATCGACCAAGCGACGGCTAACACCCGGGAAAGATACGATCGAGGGCTGCATTCCGGTGACAATGTGAAAGAAGGTATGTCTACGTGCACGAGTTCCTTTAAATATCCATTATTCCGCCAATTTCCCGAGTCTCATTCGTTTGTAACACCGAGAAACGTGAATCTCTAATTTTGATTCGATTTTAGGTTTAGCCGCATTTCGAGAGAAGAGGACCCCAAAATGGGTGAAATCCATGCTGTAATGGGGAAGGTCACCCCGCGTGGATAAGTAGATGTCATGAATTTGGTTCTCAATGAGGTTTTGTTCTGCCTAACAGGCCTGTTGATTAGTGTCAAAGTGGCATTATATCATTTTGGAAATACAATTTTTTCAGTCGATAATACATGGATATAACATGTCTGGGTTCGATCCATGAAAAAAGCACTCCTCTCCGCCGTTATTGCCAAGAACGGATGGCTTGCCAAGCCGTAATTTCATTGGTTCGGACTTTCTACTCCACACAAAGACGTAAGCGGGGAAAGTGAACGGTGGGGTAGTTAAACATCGCTTATATAAGCTTGGAATGGTATACATATAACGAGACCCAGTGTGTGAACGGGGAGCCTGAGCGCAGAATGAGACGTCCCTAGAGGTGTAACCTGGTTTCGTCGGATACTCATCCTTACGCACAAACACACCCTTTCATCTGCTTGCTCTACACAAGTACATGACATATAAATACTGGAGAGCTAACTTATATCCCTATCTCACTCTTTTGATAAGGATTAAGGACCTGTCATGGGCTCTCAAACGGACACCACTTGGCCCTCTCTGGGTAGCAATAACCCCAAAATTGACCATCCAGCCTCCATCAAACGTCCCATGTTCTGTCCCGAATGGCCAGTGTCCTCTCCGAATGGGTACGAGGTCTCGGACCACATGATCAACGAGCCTTCCCCAAGACAAGTGTCTTTTAAAATTGCAATGCTAGGCGCCGGTGCTGCGGGAATCGACTTTCTTCATCATGCAGCCCTTGCGTTCAAAGAAGATCCCAATGTGCATTTCGTCGTGTATGAGAAAAACCATGATGTGGGCGGTACCTGGTTGGAAAATCGATATCCGGGCTGCGCATGCGATGTTCCTAGCGCAAGCTACCAGTTTCCATGGAGACCAAATCCCGACTGGACAATGTACTACAGCCCATCCAGGGAGATCTGGGATTATTTTAAGAAGATTGTCGATGAAGAGGGGATGATGAAGCATATAAGGCTGCGAACGACGATTGTTCACGCTGCATGGCAGGAAACAAAGTCAAAATGGGTTCTGCATCTTGTGGAAACGGACGATAATGGTCAAGTAGCTAAGGAATGGGATGAAGAATACGACCTTTTTTTGAGTGGTTCTGGGATCTTAAAGTGAGAATAGCCCGTGACCAATATGCCGGGGTTAAATTCAGTTCTAATATGGAAAAGTGCATGGAAATGGCCAGATATTCCTGGCCTGCACAGTTTCAAGGGCCGCCTCTTCCACTCTGCGCGATACGAAGAAGGTTATGACTTAAAAGGGAAGCGTGTTGCAGTCATTGGCTCTGGAAGTTCAGGAGTTCAGATAGTCCCCGCAGTTTATAACGATGTTTCGAAGCTTTATACTTGGATAAGGGCACCGACCTGGATCACACCAGGGTTTGGGCAGAAGTACGCCGGGCCAGGTGGGAATAACTTTGCTTGTATGTGACCGCTCACTTTCTGTGTTGAGTTTGCAGTTGACCACGATGAACTTTAACCAGATAGCGAAGCGCAAAAGGCAATATGGCGGAGTCATCCTGAAAAGTACCGTGGATACCGTAAAATGATCGAGGATGAACTCAACGGACGCTTCCGGTTTGTTTTACGGAATAGCAAGGAGTCTGACGAGGCCAACATGGTATGCTCCAATAATTGATCAAGTTCGCTTGCAGGTCTCAGTTTGGAACAACTGGCCGCTCATTCTTTTTAGTTTGCATACAAAGAAATGATGTCAAAACTCGGCCAAAACACCCATCTGAAGTCAAAGATCATTCCGCAAAACTTCAATGTTGGCTGTCGCCGGCCCACTCCCGGAAACGGATACCTTGAAGCTGTTAATAGCCCGAAGACAACCTGCTATACGGAAAATATTGGCGGAATAACTCCCAACGGCTTCCTCACTGCTGATGGAACAGAAATTGACGTGGATGTCATAATCTGCGCCACAGGGTTCGACACGACTTTTCGCCCGCGATTCCCGATCGTAGGTTTAGACGGGAGATCTCTGGCGGATCGCTGGGCGGACGGGGCGGAGAGTTATATCTCGGTCTCGGTGCCCAACGTGCCGAACTATTTTATGTACAGTGGTCCATACAGCCCACTGGCTCAAGGATCAATCCTGCCCATTCTCACGCTATATTCAAATCATTTTATTCATATCATCAAGAAGATGAGAAAGGAACATATTCGCCGCTTGCATCCCAAAGAAAGCGCAATGAGGGATTTCATTGAGCATGCCTCCGTGTATTTACAGCGTACTGCGTGGGCGGATCCATGCAGTAGCTGGTTCAAGCAAGGCAAGAAGGATGGGAACCTTATCATATGGCCGGGAAGCCGATTGGCTTTCTTTGACTTGATTAAAGAACCAAAGTATGAAGATTATGATATTGAGTATTGGAGCGGGAATCGTTGGGGATATCTGGGGAACGGGTTTAGCACGGTGGAGTTCAACGGGAGCGATATCAGCCATTACCTGAACTGTGCATTGTTTCCTCAAGGTTCCAAACAAAACGAGAAGGCGAACAGCAGCGCCTTGAACGGATCGAATGAAGGTCCAAGCTTTTCACAGGAATTGGACTTTCTAGGCCTTCTACCGGACACTCCGGGGTCTCAGATTGCACTGAACTGAGAGCATCTGTTCCCCGTAACAACTCGGGCCCAGGATATCTCAGATATCGATAACATGTTCTCACCCACAAGGATTTCATGCTAAGAATGCCACAGCAAAAATCGCGAGAGAAGATACGACATAGTGTCCTGCAACTCTGGTATGAATCAACACACCTCATACGTAGACCGGAGGACGTGTCTTTGTGACAAAACGTAAGAGGATCCCGAGGAAATAAATGCGCTTCATAGTTGCTCAAAACTTGTCTAAAGCATCCCCGTCAACCAAGATGTTACAGTCATCAACTGCTCCAAGACGGAGATATCAACTTTCCCCTTACATTCATCCAAACTGCATGTTCCACGGTCGTTCTCCATACGAATCCGTTTAACGGCCAAAGGATATTAAACGCTGATTAAAGGTATAAGATCAAAGTGACAAGCTAGTTGTACACATGTTGTAAGTCAAAAGCAATGCCTTGGACAACACACAGGAACCCATAGGGAAACAGAATGTGTATAGAGCAAAAAAAGACGTTTACAAGAAGGCATAACCATCATAATGCGGGTATTCTATTGATCATTAATTCGTAGCACATAGTTACCTAAATGTATTAGGAAAGAAAAGGGTTATAGAGCGAAATCGAGGTGTCGCAACTCTAAGCATCGAGACAATGCAGCGTCCAAGAAACACTGGGAGAAGCATGACGACGGTCGCCGAGGTAAATCGCGATTAGGTCTTTGGGGAAGCCATCAAAGATTCAGCTTCTTTAGGATCTGCCCCAAGCACATGGACAAGATAGTCAATGCTATAAAAGTCAATTAGCGGATGATATATAATTTAGAACAGCCACAATCGTGCAGTTTGGTTTTTTGAACAGGATTACACTTACCTTGCTTTGGTTGCCAACCGCCGCTTTTCCTTTACAAGCTCTGCCTGACAGCTCTCCCATGTAGTAGTACGGTGTCTGGGAGATATGGTTTTGATTCGAAGTTTGAACAAACCACTGACGGGCCTATGATCAGATACGCGGACTTCATGCCTTCTGTACTGTGTTTGCTTTATTCTCCCGAAACCACGGTAGAGTAGCCGGTCACACCAAGCCGGTGAACGTTTCTTCTCACTTGAATCGTAATTGTCTGTCCCGACATCGTACTTATAGGTAGGTGCAAATGTGATCGGAGCTTCCTTGAATGAGCGGAGCCGAAACCCGGGGTTCTTGCGTTTAGATGCAAGCAGCTGATCTCGATCTAAGAGCTTAGGCAGGTTGTTCGCCTTGATAGCTTCAATGACAGTATTTCGAGGTATCGAATCGATACGGTAATTTAGATCTCCGTTCAAGATGCAAATCTCATGATCGAGTATCATCGATCCATCTCCGCCTCCGACAAAACGATCAATGCGCGCCGAGGAACTTGGTTCAACCGGAAGAGAATCGCTCTCCATGATCGCAGCGATGTCATTATTGCGGTGGGCAGTCTGAGTTTGACCAGCTGCCAGGTGACAATTGACGAAACAAAGCGATGTATCGTCCAAGATAAACCGAAGAACAAGAGCGCCCTAGATTCATTGTTAATCACAAATGCCTGCGGTTGAGCATTGGGCTTTTACAAACCTTATTACCGTGTAAACCGCCCATTCCTCGCTTGACCTCTGCAGCACTTATGTTCTTGATCCTTTGGCGTTCCTCTTGTTTGACAAATACACAGGTAAACAATCCGATAAGGCTCGCAGTGTGGAGCAACACGTAAGTTATATCAAGTGGCATGAATTCGCGGATGCACAAGGCAATATGGTCCCTCCAAACACGATACTGCCGGCTCACATGCTCCATATCATGATCTTTCCTTTTACTCCCTTTAAGCAAGCTTTCTACATAAATGGGTTAGTTCGAACAGGGGATATCGGGCAAGATCATAGATACTAACTTGCTGTAATCTTCTTGTTCTCTAAATCAACCAGCTCCTGAAAGCCAAACACCAGAATATCCGGTGGGTCCTCGGAATGTATCGCCTCTCCTATGAAATTATTATTCGGCAGACTTCCTGGTACTGCTGCGCCTGCGTTCCATGTCACAACTGCGGCAGTGATTTCACGGAATTCACAATATTCGACATCACGGCTCTGCATTCTTGTTTCTATTGAATCGATTAGTCTTTTCGATTGAAAGTGGGTTCATGGTCATACCGAGCCAGTCATCCTCCAGCATCCCGTCCCAGACGCGAATGTAGTTATCCACGCCGAGAGAGACAACCTGAAGCCTGTTTATAGACCAGATACTGCTCTGATCTAATATCAATCCAAAGACACCTTGGCGATGCGCCTCCCAATCTTTCCTTACCGTCCAAGGATCTGTAGATGTGTCGTAGACATATATCATACCTGTTTTGTAAGCAGCCCAGAGATAGTCACCGACCACTGAAAGCGAACTTATTTTATACACGCTGACATTGACGGTTCCAATGCACGTAAGATCTTGGGAGGAGTACATAGTCACTTTCCCATCAGCATGTCCTAGATATACCACCCCTCCATGCTTCGTGGAGAAGGCACCAGAAGTCACATCACCAGAATGCACCTTTCCAAGAGGTGCTTTAAGGATCTGAAAAGAGGAATCGGTTGCTCTTGGGTTATATAGTCTGACTTCTTTCCCAGTTGCATACCACAGAATTCCATCCACAACCATTGAGAAAGTGTGTCCTTTCGGAACTCTGTCATATGGATTATTGTAACTGTACTGAAGACTTGGTGAGCCGGATTCATCTGGAGGCCATATGAGCAATTTCCCATCATCATCAAGCGTCCAGAGCTCCTTTTTGTGGCGGTAAATTTTTATAATTTCTCTTCGGGACGGAGAAGATCTGGATGAGACTATTGCTTGTGTAGTAATGTCGACCTCACAGATCTCCCCGGTATTCATGCCAATCCACATCGCTTTGCCCTCTTCATCTATGGTCCTCCCTGGTTTGAATGCGATTGATAGGCCTTTTATAGACTCTCCATGGCTTAAGCTCAATATCTGTTCACCGGTCGCAATATCCCACACCCTAGTGAAGTAACCAGTACTACATACGTATGCGCCACAGACATCGAAAACTCTAGTATCATATTTTGTATAGATACCACGAGTGCCTGTGCGGAAAACGGGTGCCCGACGGTTCGTATGTGAAGCGTCTGGGTAATCCATTCGCGGCAGGCCGCCTTCATCCGTTACAGAGCGGGGCTCTGTTGCTTCTTCGCGGGGCATACTCGTAAGGTGGAGTTTTGAAGAGGTATTCGAGGACAGAGTCGGCAACCGAGGAGGAACAGTCGAGATCGGGGTTTGCGGGGTCGAAAGGTGGCCCTCTGATGCCATTCGTACCGACAAATTACTAGTATCTCTTCGAGGAGGAGGTGGTGGCGGAAAGCTGATGGCGGATTCACCATTGAGGACTCTTAATGACTGCTTAGGACCTCCTTCTTGGGATTGCGGTGAAGCAGACAACGAAGACGGCTGGCTAGAACTATCTGGACTTGTTTGGAGAGAGGGACGAAGCAGAGGAGCCTTTCGAGAGGAGGGAGATTTTGATCGTGGAGGCAGGCCAGGTCTGTCTTCCGGCTCATCGCTGGCAGCTAGTTTGCTGGCAAGGGTTTGCACGGTCCTGGAACTCCTTGAAAGTGTCCCACTTCTCTTCATCGGTGGAGGAGGTGGTGGTGGCGGTTTCGTATCACGGTTCGGAATAGGTTTTGGCTTCAAATGGCTTGAAGGGCTTGGCTCCCTAGCATGCGCATGGGGTCGCGATGAAGATTGAACGGTAGGTTCAAGCCTTGAATGATGGCCTGGTGAATCAAGAGATAGCGGAGACGACGAAAGATGATTCGAGGCCCGGCCTCTTGCTGTCGATAATGACGGGGATTTCTCGGGGCTGCTAGGAGGTGTGCTAAAAGGAGAAATTTTGTTTCCAAATGAGTTTGAATGGGTATCCAGGGTACCGACAATTCCCGGCGTTTTCGCCAGTTTCTTCGCTGGAATTTTAGGCTTTTCAGCTCTGTTCACTGGCGGAGGTTGCGACAGGCTCTTGAACGCCTTGCTGGGATCTTGATCTCTGTCCGTAGACCTTCGACCCTCAGGGTTAACCAAACCTGATGAGTCAACTAAAGGAGTCTTTGGGCGAATAGACGAGCGACTGGGACTACGCTGTATGGGCGGGGATTTATTTCGCGAATCACTGAACGGACTCCTTCGGGGTGAATAAAAGCTCTTGGAAGGAGGGGAACGGGGTGACTCGACAGTAAAGATTGGGCCTCGCGGAGGGGTAGAGTGTATATTCATCATCGACAGCGGCCGGGCAAAACGTCGCCTGCTCGGTGAATCCCCAGTCTGTGCAGGCTGCAAAGGTGCTCTGATTGTGTTTTGATTCTCCGTCCGGGAGGATGTCCATAGCGACTCGGAACGCGGTAGGTCCAGTGAAGCACGGCTAAGAGGGATATCATCATTTGCAGCTGGAGCTTTCAGGAAGCTCGATGAATTATCCGGAGTGTCGGGTGCCTTGCGATTTGATTTAGATTGGGATAGGTTCTCGAAATGCGACAGGAGTGAAGACACGGGCCGCTGATAGTCCTAGATGTTAGCTTTCATTTTCATGGCCATGACAAAGCGGTACTCACGATGGATTCCTGCTCTGAGTCTTCGGGCATTTCCCGTTCCATGGTAGCGCTGAAGAGTCCAAATCTTTGTTTTAACCACGAGATCGTTCATCTGTTGCTTCACGTAAAGACGTATGGCGAAAGGCGTGGGGTTCTGTGAGCTAGGGAGAGACCTGGAATGCACCAACGAAGGGAGTGGACTGTCCACGACGTGTCCATCAATTATCCCTCAGCTAATGCCAAAGTACTTGGTGTGACCGATGTCGGTTTGCGCATGTAATCGTTGGGGTTTGACAATGCCGGGTCAATGAGTTAGCCAGCAGTTTGACGTTAGTTACTGGTCGACACTGAAGTTGAAGGCTGGGGACAAGCATTAGAGCATAGTTGATAGCTGCACCGAGACTTGGCGACAATGGGTTTCAAGTAAGTGAAGAAGCGAACGACGTCCCGTGAGCAGGATTTGACTTTGAAGCGCAATGAATTCGCGGTTGAGGCATCGGCTGACGAGACGGGTGGACTTCAAAATTGTCGTGAGGTTGACTTACGTCGTCCGTCTCGGCGTCTCCATCGAAACTAGTCGACTAGTTGGGGCCAGTTTGAACGTTGTTTCAGGGATCATGTCACACACCCGAACAGTTTGCCGTCAATAAAACCACACGACGGATTCTTGGGTGGACATTAAAATGTCGTGGAGGTTGACTTACGTCGTCCGTCTCGGGTGGACTTCAAAATTGTCGTGAGGTTGACTTACGTCGTCCGTCTCGGCGTCTCCATCGAAACTAGTCGACTAGTTGGGGCCAGTTTGAACGTTGTTTCAGGGATCATGTCACACACCCGAACAGTTTGCCGTCAATAAAACCACACGACGGATTCTTTAGCGTCGCCACAGGAGTCACGACAACTGATGACCGAATCTCCCACCGTTCATTCTTTGCGCCTTTGATTCTGTGATCACAACAAAGCAAAGTCACCGCATTCGCACGTTGAATCCTGATTAGTAGCCAAGAGAACGTCTCTTCGCTTCTTGTCTTGGATCAAACCACAGATCTACCCAAAGTTTAACCGCAAAGCTCTTTTGAAACAACTTGTTGCGATATGTGGTACGGGCAATTCACTTTTGACTGTCTCGGATGAAGCTGGGTAGATGCTGTTTTGCTGACAACCAGGCCAGCCGCCACATTCTCAATGCGCAGGTGTCTATCCGGTCGCCTTGTTGCAAGTTTCCCCGAGCATTTGAATATCTGATCACGCCGATTTTCTGACAGCATGAAGGTCGAAAGTGGTTCGACTGTGCCGAGTGCCACCGCGAACAGGAGAGCCATGAGCTACTACAGTCCTTTGAGATGGTTAGCGGCCATTTATATTGATGTGTC
>LJPH01003317.1:0-26731 GCA_001430925.1 Byssoonygena ceratinophila
TGAGCTCAACAGTGCTTTGCTCTGGCTCGCGGGCGGAAAGTGGACAGCTTATGTAACTGGCAGGGGGGTGTATAATTATCCAAGAACATGGCTGAATTTGGTTTAGTGCTGCTTACAAATTGTGGGGGGGTGTATGTTTATCCAAAATGCCAAGCCTTTATACTTAATTAGGACTAGCTTCGTGCTAAAATGACCAGGGGTGTACGTATATCAAAGGAGGGTGTCGATTTATCCGGACCCCACATATTAACTAGGGTTAGGGTTAGAAGCGTTAATTCCACCGACATCAGACAAAACACGGAATAATGTGAAGCCGAGTTCCATTTGTCACATGATCAAAACAGCCCCCCGGCCTCTGAGGAAGCGGGGCAGAAATGAAGCCTCGCTTTCAAGGCGTGCAAACCTCAAGAAAACTTTGCAGGAGCCAAAGAGGGTAAAAAGAAAAAAGAAAATAGAGGAAACGCCGCATACGACACCTTGAACATGGACCAAGGCTTTGTGCCTTATGCTATCCAACGCGGTATTCCCGATGACGTTGCCGCGGCAGCGAAAAAGGACGCTTTATTAGACTATGCGAAAATAACACCTACGGCAGAACCGCTTCAGTTTCTAGAACACAATGATAGCAGTAGGGCAGCTTCAAATGCCTTCTTAAATGTAAGGTCGTTCCACGGTGTTTAACTGCAGCTAATGTAATCACAGAACCCCGAGAAGCCAGAGCTTGCCAGGCTACTTCAAGTTCAACCGTCTGATGTATCAAAACGCTTTCGAGGCTCCGAACTTTGTGTCTGCAACGAATTTGAAAAGAAGCGGCAACAGAAATCGTTAAGAACAGATTGGATATATAGTATTTTAGCGTTGGGGGATCTAGACAGCTCCAACGGGTTACCGGGTTTGGGGAAGGAATGCCAACACTTTGAACTGAAAGCCGGGGAAGTGTTGCACTTCAGAGGGGATCTGCAACAATCATGGAGTGGAAAAGGTGGAGGGGCACTGCTATGGTTCTACTGGACTGCATTGCCCTAATCCTCAAATAAATGGGGGAGTTCAGCAAAGAGAGGCGGAATCTCATCGGACACTGGGTTTTCGACAGATCCCAGCCTAAGCGATGGCGGAGGTCGAGGATATTCAATCGGGACATCATCACCCGGCAATAATGTATCTTTCGGATTGAGAATTAACTTATGATGCGCTTATGCATTATGCATTGCATGGAGTTAAATAAAATACTGATATTGCGTACCTTCAAGCGGATCTAACATATGGTGGGATATTCTCTCTCTGCCCCTGTTGTCGCTAGCATTGGTGTAGGTCACAGTACCTGTGTCTCCAGCTGATCTATCCGAATCATTGACGGCAAGGCTCGGCATAGAATTATAACCGCCACAGGGCTGAGGTGTCGAGGATGTTGTAGGCGGTCGCTCTACTGCGCGCAAAACGGGACCACAACTGACTGAGCGTATTCGCCTGCTTGGCCGTTCGTCATTGTCGTCGCCAATTTCCACACAGCGCCGCTTTTTAGGGCTACACCACGGGGATAGTGGCGAAGCTTCCCAAGAGGCAGAATTACTCTCGATGCTCGTTGCGACGGCTGATTCTTCATACCCCAATTCGGACGCAAAAATGCTCCCCGTCGAGGAATAATCGCCTATAAAGTCTATTAGCCACGTAGTAATCGAGCTCGGATTACAAATCCTCACAATCCCGGACCGATGGTCGTCTTTCTGGCGTACCATCACGAAGGTGGGAGTCGTTGAATCGCTCTGGGCAGTGGTCCTTCAACTCAAATACTCCGTCTGCCAACTTTTCCCTGTCGACATGATTAAATAACGCCTTCGTAAACCGGCCTTTGCACCGCGCGAGCTCCTTGTATTTCCAGCCAATTCTTGTAAGTCCGTCAACGATCGCTGTCGTGCCAATGGCATTAAACTTCCGAATATCTTCAACCTCGCGCGGAAATTCTTTCCTCCGGAATTCCACAACAAGAGCCACTTCGCCATCGCCGAGATATCTTCTCCAACTATACAATGTTAGCACGGGCCTCATTCGTGACAAAAATATCACCTACAGTTTACTGTTTCCATTGTCGTCCAGGCGGATTAAATCTCCCGGACCAGATGCCTCAAGAAGAGCAAGATAATTGCGTCCTTCGGATCGATCATTTTTAACCAACCTTCTCTTCCTCCCTGTATCGGTAGCATATCGAGTAATCGCACTGCTCATCGCCCTGCCCGGTGCGCAGGCTTCAACTTCAAAAGACATCTCGTCTGTTTCATGAAAAACGAATAGCAGCGCCAATCTATCAGCACATGCCATATTTCCTTGTGCCTTTTCAATCATCTGCCGTCCTCGCTCGAGCCGACACGCCTTAGATCTTCCATCCGCGAATACATTATACTTAGTATTCCAGATCTCACGAGGTTCCGACTTGCTGGTCACCAGATGGATAGATGCCCTCACGAGTCTGTTGAGCTTGGTTACATCGTTAATTCCTTTCTCACGAAAGTAGTCCCCGGCAATGGAATCGATCTGCTGGAGACGTTCTTCGCGAGATAGCTCCCGAGGCCGCTGAGCGGCGTCCGAACGAGCAAGCCACGCACTTGGGGCGGGTGGTTCCCAAATAACAAACGTGGGTTCCGAGGCATGATTCCCATGAGCTAAGAAAGAAGACCCAAGAACTGACTGTTGGAACGAAGGTTGAGAAGCACCGCGCTGAAATTCAGGCAGCAATTGACAGGCGAGATACGTGAGCAGTCTTTTGGAATCATCGGGCGGCCCTCGGTGGATGAAATCTGTGAACTCCGATAACAACTGCTGTTTAACGTCAGTAGGACTATCTAAAAAGTTGGTTCAAGTAAATACCATTGAACACAAGACCACGGAGGGGCTTATTCGACTGAAGTCCATACTGTCTCGCGTGCTTTTTCGAGCGGAAATCCAACTTCACTGAAGCAGGACAACGGGGCCACATTCACGTGACTTCAGACAGCCCAGGCTGTCCGAAACCTAACGACCGCTAGTCGCAGGCCTCCGGAGGGACTTTCACGAACCATTCCACAGAGCGTTCTCTACAGGCGAGCTGGCGAGGATGAACAGCGACTTTGCCTCCCTCCAGCGCAACGGGCCTCCTAGTACTTCCCTAAACGTCTCGGCTACGTTTGTCCGCCTAGATCTGCGCGTGTAGTCTGGTCCTGATCGGATAGAGGTCTAGGATCTGGAACTGTGGCGGCAAGAACAAACTGCTATGGCAAGGCCTTTGCTAGACGAATATCCTTTTGGTTCCTTGCCTACACTCTGGACCCCTTTCAGCCCTTGAGACCGTCTGGGTGCTGACCACCCGATGGCTGGCTTTGTCCTCTTCCATCCTTGATGGTGTACTCCGAGGATCTACAATAACTTTAGGGTTGTCTCCGCATATAAAGATGGATTCAGGTCCATTGCTGTCTTGCAGTTTCAGTCTTGCAATAGGCGGTACCCGTGCATTATGTCGATACTCTCTTTCCAGCTCTAGCGTTTTCCCCGTCCAGAACAACATCCATTCTACAACCTTCCCCTAGCTAGCTGCTATGCCCTGGTTGAGTTTTTTGGATTGTCTGGGGATATGCACCGGAAGACATCGCTGCCGCCTGGATAAAGGTTTCTCAAACCCACAGACGCTCCGGGTGAATAAACACAATGCTGGGTACGCGAGCTGTCAATCCTTGCATCCAACCTACAGTTCTTCCGAAACCCTTGTCCGGGCTTATGCTGGCGTATTTCCGGATGAACCAGAGAGCGCATGCCCCCAATGCTCGGTTACAACTCCAGCCCGCCAGCCATCAGGAAAGCATGGATCGACCCTGTATGTCTTACCTAGCTTAAGCATCTCTACACATCACTAATTCCCACAGGCTGCGGCGCTACAGCTTTGAGACGGTGGATGAAACTTTTAGGGTCGAATCATATACTTGCATTAGATTCGACAACTTCGGGACATACAAGATCTTGTTCCTAGCCTCAGATAGGGATGGACGCAGGATCGAAGGATCTTGTTCCCCGTCGGTCTATATGAAGATGGACAACGCTAAGGAAGCTTACGAGGAGGCGGGAGGAGTCTGGGGTAGCGACATGTGGCGTAGAGATATGCAACTGACGTATCTCCAGTCAGTCCTTTATACGTTCTCTAGCTGATTTCTGGCATTTGAGTGATGTTTTCTTTTTCGAATTCCTCCCTTACGATGTTCCTTCCGAATACACACGTTCGTTTATTTTCTTTTATTGTTTGACTGTAAGCTTTACACTGACATCTTACTCTGTATCTAACTTCCGGCAGCACTGTGTCCTGTATATTAACCGACCTCTATATTTTCAAAAGACACTTTTCTTGAGAGAATTCTTCAATTTATCCGTGCTTCTCAACGATAATCACGAGCAAATTAGCTAAGGATGGAAGGTCTTCACGTTATATCATATGCCTTTGGCTGGATGGTCCACTTCGGGCGCCCTGCGACATTAGATGCGCGTTGGATCCTCAGCAAGGATGCTCAAACCGAACTCGCTGCATTTGAATCGGATCGTTTCCTATACCCACATTTGCATTCTTACTACATGACTTCATCGTCGCTGAATCTTCGGCAGAACGGAAAGCCACATTTCGTGAGTGGCTTGGCTCAGTCAAACTGATTGCCCAGGTGGTCAGTAGAGAACTGGCTGCGACGGCTAGTGCCAACATAAGCTCCCCTACGACGAAGGATTATATTGACCATTTTATGGCAAGCAATCTGGAGGAACAACAAGAGATACGGCTTGATGGGGTAGATCGTCACAGCGGTTCGGGGGCTCCGTATGCCGCACGCCTCGTCGACTTCATGTGGCTAGATCGGGATTGGGGGTACGGTCGATCTGTTAGTCGACGGCCATCCTAAAAGTCTCTAGTTACACATGCATTGTCATATTAAAACAGGCCGACCTTCTGCCATCACGACTTGAGCAACTTGGTATTAAGCTGGGTGCAAGTTAGGGCGTTTCTGCCACAGCCAAACGCTATCTTCCCGGCAAATGAAATCGAAGATAGGGACGAAATGAATAGAAAGGCTTTAAGGGTTGTATGTGTGTACATATATGTTGCGCGCAGATCTGACGTGCCAGCGAGTTGGGGCCACTGAGACCATATGATTTTCTTTTCTTCCATTATTAGTCCATTAAGGGGATCCTCAAGTGAAGATTTCAGCTGGCTACAAACTTTCGGCTTCGAGTAGCTGCTTTTACAAGTCTAGGTGATTGGTGTGATGCATATCCAGTGATTTTACCAGAATTCTGAGTCGCAGATGGGATGGATTACTGGAGTCCCGCTCATCATGGATACATACAGTGAGCGGGGAAGGGACCAGACGAGTCAAATGGCATATAGGAGCTTGGAGTGCCATATATAAAACACCCTTTCTCGATCCATTTGACCCATTCTTTGAAACAATCGACATTGATCTACGAGCAGGATGCTGTTGAGAATCAAGTGCAAATGATGATCAATGCTGTATATGAGAATGAGACACTGAAGCAGGTGTTTGGGCTGGCTGGTTTGATTACCTTTAAAAGCCACACAAACTTGGGAGTTTTCAAATGGAGTTGGGTGACTGAGGAACAGATGCAAGACCTATCTATTGACACAGAACTGTCCTCTTGCATTGACCACGCCTCCAGGAAAGGGAAGCAGAAAGCCACCAACAAAAACATCCCTCTTTCAAGAGGACAAGCTGACAGGTTCTGCATCTATCGGCGAGGCAACAAGGAAGATGTCCCCGCTATCGCCATTGAGTACAACGCTCCACACAAGCTTACCTGTGACGAAATTGCGACTGGCGGCGAGATACACCCTGCTTTGGCCTATTAGCGCCCGCGTGTTGACAGCTCCACCGAGAAGTAACCTTTTGTTCAACCGAGTACGTATAAGTAGAATACGAAGGAGGCGGGAGGAGCTTGATAAGAAGAGGAAAATTAACTAACTAGCTGTTAGAACATTGGTATAAAGTACGCAATTTAACAAAGGTATTTCAAAGGGATTTATACCACTTCATTATTGGGTATTGAAGCAGAGAGGAGACAGAAAGAAAGAACGAGAGCACCCCGGAAAAGCTGAACAAAGCTGCAAAAAGGATTCCTCCTAATATTCCCAGCGGGGTGTGGTAGGTTGGGGAAGCAGTACGAGGAGAAGAGACTGACATAAGAAAGAGACAAGACAACAAGACCACAAGACTCCTACCACTCCTCTACTTCACCATATTCATGGCTGGCCAGCCCCCAGAAGAAATATTCACTTTTTGTAAACTCTTTTGGCTTTCTCTTTTCAATCACACGGACATCTTCATAGTCAACAAACCAACTGTAAACAGAATGTCAAAATTAGTGGGCTGATATCAGGGAAACACATGGGGTTTCTTCACTGTGGAAAATGTACCATTTATTATTTTCCTCATCATAGATAATATTTCCGAGGTGGTTGTCCATCGGGCGCCCGTGGTGGCTGAACAGTTCCCTGGCGATGGAGAATCAGATTAGTTCCCTATGTCAGGCCTCGAAAGGAAAACAACGGCGTTGGAAAACCTACTTAAGTCCTTCCCGAAAGGCGGCTCTGATCTTCTCACGTTTTTCAAAATCATAATCCCAAAAATCAACAAGTGGCACCCCTGGAACTCTCTCCATCACCATAAACACCAGGTATCCGCCGGGCACTGGCATACAATCCCACTCTTGAAGCGAGCGCTTCACCGCAAGTAATTTCGGGGTCACTTTGCAACCTCTTCGGTTGAAATGCCTCAAGTTGGAGACCTCCGCGGCTGTCCAGGAGGAGGGATCTGTTAGGGCTAGCTTTCCGCGAACACGCGGATTCAGACTGGGCGGGTATTCAGGGGGGACCCTGCTGCGTTGTCAGTGTATGTCTAAGCCCAGATACTCCAGTATCAATAACGCGTTGCGTATGCCACTTACTGCAGTCGAACCTTGACTATGGCTTCCATTCCGATGGACGGCCCCTCAGCCTGGCGACAGATGTAGACTGCCTGGGCCTCCGCTATAGCCCGCCCCGTCCCAGAAATCTCTGCAGGTGCAAAGGAAGCTCTTTCAGATAATTTTTTTCCAATTTCCCACACTGTGCCATCAGGACACCAGAGTGGAAAAGCATCGAACAGGTCACCTATCCACTTCTGATGGAAGCGCTCGCGACCCATGATAAAAACAAATGTAAAATATAAGGTGAAGAAAGCTAATTATGGCAACTGTGAAAAATATGGGCTCTTTGTGATCTTTTTTATAGCAACAGTTTCTCTTCTTTGAGCCGCGGGGTTCTTGTTCTTGCTGTTGTTGAGCTGATGATGAGGATGAGGATGAGGATGGTTTATCTAAAAATAAAGACATGCATTCCCAGTTAGTTACTTACATCTCAACCCAACAATGCAACTTGCAAGGTCACAACTCAACCCCCTTACAGCTCTCTTGATAGATACGGTAGCAGTTTTGCCCCTACTACACTGCATGTACCGCGCCATGAGCTCCCAAGTTACATTAAAGCCCATGATGCTCTCTTTCGTACATAGATCCATCTCTTCGTAATCAGCGAACGACCGGAGTCCGACCGTGACAATGTATGTACATACATACAGGGCTAACTGAGAAAACTGAACGGAATAGTTATACCGCTCGACCAAAAGGACTAGCTCGAGGGCAGTGGTTCGTCCCAGCAAGTCTGACAACACTGAACCAACGCGGAAGACAGAAGTTCTGATGCCTGTATAGCTCCTCCAAAGGAAATAGAGCGAATATTCAAATGATGCATGGTTGAGGTGTTTTCAAGTTGCCGCAAGCTCACTTGAAAGTTGAAAGCTGAGAAACGAAGGACTTGTTAGTGATGGAGTTATGTAGTTAACTAACTAACCGCTACCTGGTTATTCAGCAGCGGGAGTTTAAATCTCCGCATTCCGATTCGAATCCGGCTTAGCGGCTCGCTCGGATGGTGGAAGCTCAGCCCGGACAAAACCTTCTGCAAAGCAAGAAAAAAGGCGAGCGAAGCAACGAAGAGAGTCAAAGTCGCACAGTTTCGCCTCTGCTGTGTATGACTCTCCTTCTCACCTTTGGTTTGATAAGCTGCTTCTTCGTCCATCGTGTGTTTGTCTTTCATGGAAAGATTGCTTTTGTGGGAGGAATGTTGATGTTCTGAAACCATGAAGTTCTTTGAGAATACCTTCAACTACGACTACAGCTTCCCCGCCGTCTCCCTTGCCTTTTTCCTCCGTTACCCCAATCCCTACTCTCGCCATGTGCTTACTTCCGACGTCATTGAGCGTTATGTCGATCCCACAACCCAGCGTCTACATACTACGCGATTACACTTGAAGCGGTCGAAGGTGCCGTCGGCAATGTTGAAGTTGCTGCCAAAGGGCATTGGTGGCGCGGAGAATTCCGGACAGAGCTTTATACTGGAGACCAGTGTAGTGGATGTGAAGGAGGGCTGGATGGAAACTGAATCACGGAATATGGAGTGGACTGGCATACTGAGTGTGGTGGAGAAGCAGCTGTATCGACGTTGCGTTCGACCGGATGATGCTGGCGCTTCCACTTCCTCCAACTCCGTGTTGAGCAATGATGACAAACGGGACGAATGGACTACCGTCAAGACCACCGTCACTTTTCGATCTCGCCTTGGGCAATCGATGCTAGCTCGCTCCAACAAACCCGATGCGGTGGCTGACGCCGATGACGAACTTCAGAAAAGAGGCTTTCTGGCTGCCTGGTCAACTACTGGCCTCCAGCGAACAATTGAACTCATTGGAGTGAAGCGAACTCGGGATGCGGTCTTTAAGAGCAAGCAAGGGATGAACATCGTTTTGGAGCGGCTACGCCATGGTGGAGTCGTAGCCGTTCTCGAAGGCATGCACCGGGATCGCGAGGCAGGCACTTCGGGCCATCACCACGAAGGCCCATGGAAACGGGTTTGGCTGCATGGTACCGGCGGTGGTGATGCTAGTGGACAACAGCCCTTCCCGCATATTGATGTTGGACATGCCGAGGACGATGGATGAACGAGAGATCAATGCCTCTTTATTACTGTTTGTGCTTTATCCTTTTTTTATTTTCCATGGGAGCGTGGTGTTTTGGACTGGTGTTTTGGCGATGGAAACTCTCCTATTTCTTTGAATTTTCTCTTCCGGATTCTATCTCTTTCCATTTGCTGTCTGATGCAAATTTTTCTTCCCAGGCTGTGAGGGCAGTTTACCGCCCTTTACTCCATACTCACAGTTCTTTTACTACATGGCACGAACACGGAGCTTGTTGCAATGGCATGGCCAGGAATGGGTGACTGGGCAATGCATATAGGGGAACAAAGTGTCATTCTTGCGAACAACAGCAGAGCACAATTGTACAGTAAATGCTGTTGGATATAGGCTAAAGCACAGACTAAAAAGGGGATTTGTCTACTATCTCATTCACTCCAAAGGTTGTATTAGGTCTAATCTGTATGTTCGATAGAGAATCACTGGCTTTTGGGATTCAGAGTTCTATTCCAAGTGGCCTTTGGGGCTGGTATTATTATCACTGCGTATTCCTAGGATAATATATATATATGATCTTTGTTGCAGGCCAAGTGCAATAACTATCAATGACTTGTGGCTGTTTATTCAGAGACAGAGGAACAGTCTACAGAGGGAGAGAGGGAACAGTGGTTGTTGGGATGAGAAAGCACGTTGGTTCCAACAAACCCCAAAACCCAATGGATTCAACAGAACCATGTTATATCACTCAAACAGAGAAGAACAGTATCATTGCAGTCTTGCGATTCTTGTGAATGGCACAAGTGAACTAACTAGGTAATATATGTGAGTCCCTCTCTTCTTCATATAACCCAGAGGCACATTGTGGGGTTCTCTTCAACCTGCTCATCCCACATCTCCTCTCTCTGTCCATAGTTACCTTCTTCAACCACCAACTGAACAGATAATTGCACTTGCTGACAGGACATGAGCAGCAGCACACATCACACACAGTCACAATCAATCAGAACTCAGCTGTCCTTCCTGAAAACAACCAAGAATTTACCTGGACCAATCCTGCCAACCCCACTAGCCCACAGCCGTCATGGCTGCGGCCTTCGACGAAGAAGACCTCTCAGTTCCTCTTCCCTCCTTCGATCAAGATGACTATGACGATGAACTCTCTCATAGCCATCCTGCCATGCCACCACCCGTGAGGCCTTTTGCGGTCCCCTCCGAGCAATCACCCGCGACAGCCCGAGACATGCAGCGCTTGGGGCAATACAAAACAGTACGGATACTCGGCGAGGGCTCCTTTGGCAAGGTCAAGCTGGCCATCCATCAAGCTACTGGAAGAGAGGTGGCTTTGAAGATCATATCAAGACGGAAGCTGTTGTCAAGGGATATGGTCGGGCGAGTCGAGCGCGAAATCCAGTATCTACAGCTTTTGAGGCACCCGCACATAATCAAACTGTATGCTTCAGACCTACCGTTCAAATGATATCACAAAGCGTTTTGGTTTCATTTTCTAAGTTGATTTACAGGTACACCGTTATCGCTACAAAGACCGACATAGTCATGGTTTTGGAGTACGCCGAGCGGGAACTATTTGACTACCTAGTAACTCGCGGGAAGTGCAACGACGACGAGGCGCGTACATTCTTTCAACAGATTATCTGCGCTGTCGAGTATTGTCACCGTCACAAAATTGTGCATCGGGACCTCAAACCGGAGAACCTGTTAATGGATAGCGACAAGAACGTCAAAATTGCTGATTTTGGATTGAGCAACATCATGACGGATGGGAACTTTTTAAGAACTAGTTGCGGCAGTCCCAATTATGCGGCGCCTGAGGTGATCTCCGGAAAACTATATGCTGGACCCGAGGTTGACGTTTGGAGTTGTGGTGTGATTTTATACGTGCTTCTAGTGGGGAAGTTACCATTTGACGATGAATACATCCCCAACCTGTTCAGAAAGATTTCCGCCGGCAATTTTTATATGCCATCTTATATCTCTACGGGTGCGGCCAACCTAATTAGGCGAATGTTGCAAGTTCACCCGGTCCATCGAATCACGATTCTAGAAATTCGGCGGGATTCTTGGTTCAAAAAAGATCTTCCAAAGTACCTGCAACATCCTGCTGAAGAACTCGCCGCAACTGGCGCTGATCCAAATAAAGCCATCGATCTTCGTTCAATTGCCCCTGGGAAAACCCCGGCGATTCGGGAGCGGATACGTCAAAACGCAGTAACAAAACTGGAAAGGAGGATGGGGTATGGGAAAGAGGATATTCAAGACGCTTTGCGGACACCTGAACCGAGTGCTATCAAGGATGCCTTCTTCATTGTAGTGGAGAACGAAATGATGCAAGAAAACTGTAAGTTTACAACCTGGTATTTTCTGCTTGGTCAATGCGCCGCGTTGGTCAAGTTGGATTTACTTGAATTAAAAACGGGATTGTGACACTGACAATTGTAGCCCCGGGTGAATTGGATGGCAGCCCTTCGTCTCTTCAGCCTCGAGGGGGGCAAGATACCTCCCCGCAAGGCCCTGGGAAGTCGACCAGGTCTGGCGGTTCCGGCTCGCACGACGCGCCTATCACTCCTCTTACACCCTACCACGTATCGCCAGCAACCACTCCAGGATCTCGTGTGAGCCATGTCCGAATTCTCCCCACTAGTCTTCCGTATGTTCATGATCAAATCATGGATCAGCGTGCCAAAGAAATGGCCGCTCGTGCTGTCGGTCAGTCCCAGGACGATTCTCGTGCAAGTTCCCAGCATGTTGAGTCGGCCGACAACTTGGGGATCCCTGGAGGACTCTCGCTTGAAGAACAAGCTGCAACTGCTAAGGCCCTTAAACCTCACTCTCGAAGCATAGTCGATCTGGAGAAGCTACAATACGAACCACCAGAGAAACTAGCGCAGGTACCAAGTCAACCGAAACGTTCCCGGAGATGGCAATTTGGAATTAGATCGCGAAATTTGCCTTACGAAGCAATGCTCTGTTTATATAAAGCAATTCAGGCCGAAGGAGGTGTGTGGGAAATCCAACCAGCGGAACCAGGTAAGATATCTTCTTTCGATGTTCGACTTGCTCTCTGCTCACCTGTAGCCCTAGAAGCGCATGACGACGATCAAGTTCCTGAGATGACTTCTGAAATCCCTGGACCTTTGCAGCGTAAATATCGGGACGTTCCAGCTGGATACTATATTCCTAAAGATTTATGGTTCATCCGTGCGCGTCTATTAAAACAAGGCGTGATGGCTCCCGGCCCTGTAAGTAGCGCCCACAGCAGCCGCAGCGACCTAGAGGAGTTCCGCCGTCGTGTAAGCCTTAAAAGCGGTGTGCTACATTCAGATGACAAGCCCGGCTCGGTAGGCACGGGATTCGGGGCCGGAATGTCAGCCGCTTCTTCTTTATCGTCTCATTCGGCTACTTTAAGCTATGGTGTTTGGGTGTTTATTGACATACAACTCTACCAACTCGAACGGGACAACTACATGGTCGATTTCAAGTGCGATGGGTATCAAAACGTCGTCCGCGTTGAAGGCGACGGCAATGCGACGGAATGGCGGCCCATCAGCAAGAGGTTCCGAAATAAAGAAAAAGAAATCACGAGCCCATATCCCTTCTTAGACGTTGCATCTGATTTGGTGGCGCAGCTGGCGGCGGCTTCTTAGAGCGTCTCTCGTATGCACCTCGCCTTTCCCTCCTCTAGCTGGTCTTTGGGATACGGCGTCGTTTAGCCAAAGAAAGGTCTGATTTTGAATGTCCCTTTTCTTGGTTTTATGGCATTATGTTAAATGACCATCATGATATTAATGACTGTTGGTCCAATGTGTTAATGCATTTTTTATTGGAATATAGTGGGCTTCTTCCTTCGTTTTCCGTCCACTATCATTCTTTGGCTACCTGTATAACACAGAACAGGGAGTTGTATGTGGTGTTCTTCCAAGCTGTTTATACCAGTGGCAACTGCTTGAACTAGGCATTGCTGGACAACTTGAGAAGCGCCGTGAGATTAGGGTTACGGGCAATCAATAAGCTGCATGTTAAGCTTTTCCCACATGGCTTTCATCCCTTCACGCAACTCCACCTGACAAGGATTATAATATGGACACTACGTCCATTGGCCCCTCACCAAGCTGGCTCGATTGAAATCACAGGCATGGAGTGCCATCAATTCTCCTCGACATCAAAAACGGAAAAAAATGCTCATTTCCAGCGAAGGGCCTTGATAAAACTTTACTAAAGTTACAAAGTTAAGTCTCAGCTTCCACGGCAAAATTGGATTAGGAGCATGACGTATGGGAACCAAGTGCCCATATCGTCATGACTGGTCCGCGATGTCCGGAGTTCGTGCGGAACCAGGGATAAAAGCTATGCGGTCTCCCATTTCCTGATTTTTAGGGGTACAATTTTCATCAAGTTCTACTTCATATATGAGCCGATTTACTTGTCAGAATTCAAAGGATTCGCTTCATCTAGTGCATTCGGAAATTGCGTGGACATAAACGATCCTGCGAGGATTTCAATTGCTAATCTGTCTCCGGAATTGGATATAGAGGGTTATCCATCTTCAATACCGCCAAGATGATTGGAACAAGGCCGCTTAATTTGATTCTTAGAGCGTTGCAGGTATGCATCTGTCCGGGTTCTCCCTAATCACGGCCAGAATGAGTATGCCTAGGACAATTGGCTAATGTATATGTTTCAATTTGATCTAGGTTATATTTGCAACCATTGTGATGGCTATGGTTGGTGATATGCTCAACGACTACCGAGACCACAGCCAGTCGACGGTGAACTATGTCATGTTCACGTCAGCCTTTGCACTAGCGACTCTGTTCTATCTCATAGCCGCTAATGCCAGCGATAAATTTATGATCCATCCGATCATTCTGTTCCTCGTTGACTTGCTGAATACGATTTTCACTTTCTGTGCTGCCGTGGCACTGCCGTCGAAACTGCACGTCCCGGATTGTGATAACAAAGTATGCACTGCTTGGAGCTCTTGAGAAACCTAACAAAATATCTCACTAACGTTAATTTCTAGAGGAAACTCCAAGACAACTCCATCACCAAGGATTCAAGGTCGTTGTCGAAGACCTGCCGTGAGGCCAAAGCAGCCACTGCTTTCCTTTGGTTCTTGTGGTTTGCGTTCTTGATCTCAACGATCCTTTCTGCCATGCATATGACTGGAGGATGGATGGGTATGCGTCGTCGTGCGCATCGGCGATCGTCCCGCGTAGCACCTCAGCCAATGTCCCAAGTCTGAAGCAGGGCATCGAGAGGTATGGATATTGCCAGAGCACGGAGCTCGAAGATAAGATCATTCCGGCATGGGATAGTGCTTTGATATCCATTTTTAGTGAATGCGGGCGAGCTGCACAGGAAGATTCTTTGGACATCTCTACAAAAGGAAAACAGAAATTTGGAGCATTCTCACCTTCCTTCGTCGCAAAATATTCCCCAGGTAAACAGACGGTGGTAAGGATTTTTCGAACTATTTCCTTGGGCTGGTGTGTTTTTTTTTCTTTTTTCTTTTCACTTGGTTCCCACCGGAGATGTTGTCTCCCAATACACCCTGCCTCGGTTTTTATATTCACTCGCTTCAGATCAGGTTTCAGAGGTTGTGCATTTTGAAACACTTGATGTATTAATATCTAATGATTGCGTGTCATTGCCTAAGTGCAATCATATCCAATATAGTATGTAGTGTTCGGAGTCAATTGCATTCATTAACCTAACCCTCTGAGCACAACACCAGCCTGAAATAAGCTAGCCAGTTGCTGGTAGGTTGAAATGGTATCTGGGTGTGAAGTTCAAGAAGATTGATGAGAAGTGAAAGATTCTGTAGCCAACAAACTGACTGTTGGGTGATGTGCTTAAGATACCCTTGCACCACAACCTCCTCAATGGTATAGTTAGACAACTCACCACTGGCTTGACCCCGCACCTTGTCTGCTGCTGGGACAACAGTCATTGCCTTCAACATCTGTTCCTCAATATAAAAAAATTGAAGATCTCCTAGCTAGCAGACAGCTTTCTTTAACTAGTTACTGCCATGAAATTACCCTTCAACCCTTTTGTGAAGATCATTCCTATCATTGGGCATGCGCAATTAAAGGCCAGAATCCATTTATAAAGCCATTGTATTTATTTACTGAATCTTTTTCAACCCTCCGAAACTGTCTTCTTGTCTGAGTCACACGGCAGTATCTACCCACGTTGATACCCTTTTACGTGTAACCACGGCAGAGATGTTCAGACGACACTCCAAATCTTCGCAGCCATCTAACGGCTCTTTCAATCCAACATCGGACGAGTCAAAATCCACAACCAGCCGCAACCTGATCCCTGGAGGCAACACAGTCGGTGAACCCAAAGTTGAACGGAAAGGGCTGTATATACTCCTGTGGGATACAGGAGTTCCCGACAAGTATCACTGGGGCCTACTTATTGCTACGGATGATGTGTCCGGGATTCTTTTTCATCAGGCTTTAAACGGGTTTGAATGGAAATACATGGTCGAAAACAAGAGCGTTCAAGAAACCGACTCCTTGCTTGCTGTGTTGAAAGTCGGGGTTGTTGCAGGCATCGACGACCAGTGGATTACTGCTATCAAGGCTTGTGTACACGAAGTCACAGTTGCTGGGGAGTTCACCTGCCGTACTTGGGCTTTGGCCGCACTTTACGAGCTTGCCGATGGCGGTTTTATAGGGTTGTCGCCCGAATGGCCTAAGATTCGGGAGATCGAGCAGGAAGCGAAAGACCTAGCGCTGGGCGCGTTTTACAGGAGGGACAAGCCAGTCGCCACGAGTCGCTGGAGTAGTTAGGGCGTGAGGCTGCACGACAGATATCTTTTAGCCAAAGTTAACTACATATGTTTATCCACGGGCAAAACCCCCCAAGCTTGGGCTGCTTACTTGGTTTTCTGCAGTGTGCGGTCAAGTACGGAGTAGTTAAGGTCTGCTCGAGTATTTTGGGCAATACCTAGGGTCAAGAACCACGCAACCTCAAATGACTCTCTCTCATAAACCACACATGAAGCTCCCAACTATACCAGTAAGGATGAGCCGGTAGACATTGGACGGATGGAGATGCAGCTAGGAAGAGGTGGAAATCTCGGCATACCGGAGATTAGATGTTCCGACCGAAAGCAACCTTCCAAGCCTAATTAAACTAGCGTGGACATAGTTAGTCTGTACTAATGTTCCCTTTCTTCCATCTGCAGAGGCTCACTGCCTCAGAGGCGTAAACCTTTCCCTTTGCTGGCTTGTCTCCGCGCGAAAGAGATGGAAGACACAGCCTCCAACACTGACGAGCTTCTTCGATCTGCAAGAGAAACAGTAGAGGCCGCGCAGCTCACAGCCATTGAGCATCTCCAATTGGGGCTACTTCTTCTCCACGCTTCTTCGAGGGCCGATATAGCGCGGTTTATCCTGAAAACCTCGCGGGAACCCGGGAAGAATGTCGAAGACAACCTCAGATCCGTTAATCGGGCTTACCAAACCCTGGCACAGAAATGTAAAAATGAAGTGTTTCACCTGATTCCACCGAAACATTTCTAACTTTACAACAGTCTTGCCCGATGATCGTGTGATACCCCCAGAGATTGATACCGCGCTCCGGAGGAGAGAAAAGGATCGATGCTGCGTATCGGGCTCGGAAAGTGGCCTCCGGGCTACGTACATTGTGCCACCATCGATTCTTGATGATCAGGATTTGTTAAATGGAGTATGTCTCCTCTCTTGATCGGAAATCTATTTCTTGCTGAAGACACCAGGGAGCATTACGACCTCATCTTGAAGCTGCCATATCCGCTGAAACTACAAACAAGCTCTTCTCTTTTTTGGAGTGTCGTAGCCAGGAGAATCAGCTCAGAAATTTATGGCTTATGTCTCAGCCTATGAGATCAGCTTTTCGAGAGGGACGCATTTTTATCTCGAAGTTATGCATCCCGCCTTCTAGCGAGACACACGTCAGCATCCCTTTAGTACATATTCACATATCAATTCTGATCCTAGTTGCTGCAGTGGGTTGTTCGAAAAAGCTTGTTTGGAGGCTCCTCAGTCTCCGGGTTGCCCAACGAGCGATTTTGTGGCCAACCGTCATCGCCGGACGAGAGCCGTTTGCCATTACCGGAGGGGTTCTTGTTTGATGTGCAAAAAACCTTTGCATGCATAAGGCACTTTCGATCCCTTGAAGAACGAAGCCAGCACGGGTGGCCGAAGGCCCCAAAAGGTTGTGTCTCAAAGATTTCAACCACAATTTGCCCTTCAAATCGTTGATTTATTTACAGGCCAACCACATTTGGGGAAGATTGGTGTAAATCTCCTGCGGGGGCTTTGTTTCGTGCTTCCAGCTTTCCTGCGATCTGCGATCTATAGGCTTGCTATGAAGACAGTGAATTACTCGGACCAGTCCCAAGCCACCTACGTTAAATTTCTTCCGCTCGGCCTCTGCCTAAAGTTCGGTGGGAGAGTTTCCAGAAGCGAAGCAAATGCCCTTCTACTTGTTGAAAAGAATACGACCATTCCATCTCCTCGACTGATTGATTTTAACCGAGATAAGTCCGGGACTGGGTTCCTCTTGATGACAAAGTTACCAGGAATCGCAGCAGACAAAATATTCTACCTAATGTCATACGAAGAGCGAGAACAGCTTGCAAGAGACCTTGGGAAGTGTGTCTCCCAATATCGTCGCATAAAAAACGACAATAGCAGTCTTATCTGCGACACCATCGGTGGCCCGATAACAGACCACAGGACTAGTATCCCGTACGGGCCGTATACGTCCAAGACCGCGTTTCTGGATGATCTTACCGAAGGACTCGAAAAGATTAGGAAAGAACGACCACTTTCAGTGCTCTATGAAAATAAACATGAAATTTGCTTCACACACTCCGATTTGCACCTCTCAAACATCCTTCTTGATGGCGGCCAGCTGTCAGGCATCATTGACTGGGAAAATGCAGGATTCAAGCCTGAGTACTGGGAATACACGAGAGCGGTGTGGCCGTATATGAGCGACAAGAGATACGCACGCCAACTTCGTCTTGCATTTGATAAGAACTATGATGATGAACTGGAAGCAGAAAGATTATTATGGCGGTTAAAGCCTGTATATTAATTAATCAAGATAACTACTCACACTGATCAGTTCTTTCGTAGGACGATGTTAGCTATGTCAAAAGCAGTAGCCTCCATGTCTCCAGTCACTCTGTTTTCACTTTGGAAGAGTAGCACGGAGGAGGGAATCAGTGAGTACTCCGTAGTCACCCTTCGGTTGAGTTGATAGCGAGTCATGTGCAGAGGCTGAAGTCCACCACGAGCCCACATGGAAGGAGTAAAGTGGCTTGAACCGATTATCATTGGCTGACGTCGTCCCAATAGTTGCATCACAGCCACCCAACAGGGCTTAGCTCTGCCATCGCGTCTTGGCGTCTTGGCATCTGACGGGCTGTCACAGGAGGGCCTCGACGGGCTTCGCAGTAAAGACCTTCATGGAGGGCGATGGTCCCGACAGGCCTATCGTCGATGTTTCTTTTCTAACAATAATCAACAGGCTCCTCGTCAAAGGATGGCTCTGTTCTTGTGTTAAATTAACTAGCGTCATGAATGAATTGGTCCTGCCAGAACCTGCCGTCTCCGTCTGACACTGACTAGCATGTTTTAGGCCAACGCAACAGCTCGTCTTAGCGCGCCCCTGGCTCAGCAACCAGCAAGCTGAGCTCTTAACGGGGCAGCGTTTTATCATGTCCTCAAATCTTTGCTTCTAAATATAACTTAGGACGGAGTGTTGGAAAGCTATATCAAGCTCTCTTTCATCTTCAATACCCTCTTATATCGTGTGGGTGACCACTGACGCTTCTCGAGATCAACGATAGCAGAGATCTCTTGACGGATTTTTGCTTTTTTTTAACCCCGAAACCCAAAGTTTGCTTCGGCCAAGTTGAATCCGACAGCTCGTCCTTTTGTTTTCTGAGACGGTAGCAGACATGAAAGCACGCACGATCCTTGTGTTCGGCTTGGCCACTGTTTGCGCGGCGGATCTCATAGAAATCAAAATTCGAGCAAGTGTAAACAGAGAAGTTGGCCTTCTCGCAGAGCCAGATGAATTGGAGAGAACTCACCGTACGCCACTTTTTGCCACTTTTTCTTTTCTGCGCCTTCGTGCCTGCAACTCACCTTGATCGATAGGGTCTGCGACCACCGGCATTGGCGCCTCTACCGCCGACAAGGACGTATACTGCCAAGCTTTCAGTGACCCTCACGGCCGCGATGAGCTGGGCGATCCTTTCTCTGCCGGCAAGGACGTTGTTTTCATCGAATCAAAGGACGACAAACCAGTCCATATCGGCTCGTTTGTTTGTTCAAATAGTTTGAAGAAGCTGCAGGGACCGGGGCAGAAGCCGTTGTCGAGAGTGGGCACAGACGGGGAAAAGGCGGAGAAAACAGTAAGAATTCAGTTCAGGACGGGATTCGACGAGTTCAAGCGGGGAGATGTGAAGCTGGGAGAGACCGTTGCTCTTGGTACGTGTGTGGTGTTCGCCATGGGCATACTTCATGTTGTGTGTATGTTTACGGACTGACTGACTGAATGAATGAATAAATAGGGGGCCATTCCAAACTCGGCAATAGCGTCATTGAAGCTATGGTTGTTTCAGCGACCGGTGATGTGGACTGGGAAGCAGTGCAATGCCAGCTGTATGAGAATCCAGCGGGCGAGAAACCCTTTGGCGACAGGTTCTCGATACACAGCGAAACGTATGGTACGAAGCCTCAGAAGGTTGCCGCGGTGCGATGCGAGACATAGACTCGGTGAATCCGGACGCCTTTTGTATAGTAGAGCAACAGATTGGGATTCACAATGTACATACATACATACAAATCACACTGCTCTGCACCGTGATGACTACGTAATTGATTTTGATGGAGTCGAGCGCGTGTATGACATAATCCCGCCGACTCACCACGTGCAGGCGACGTGATTGGCTGGTCTGCGCCTCTCCTCTGATCGTCGGAGTCCCAATGGGGTTTAGCGTGCCGATCGACGTAGCCTGATTCGTCTCCCCGTTAAGGTTGATAAGAGCCTCGACGGACGACAATCCATCGCAGCCGGCCCTCCGTCTTCTCTCCCCCGCGCTGCCTCTCTCTCCCTCTTCTTTACTCTCTCTATCTCTCTCTTCTTTACTTCCACTCTGTGTGATCGAGAGCACAGAATCTTCTCAATTGGAGAAGCCACCGAGCGCAACTATCTAGATCTTGCCTTTTGGACCTCGTCACTGTTTACAAGCGTGAGCCCCATAAAGGACAATCGCAAACGCCCTGCTTGGAATGAGAAATTCTGAGTAGCTGTTGAGAACTTCGGACAGCTTTCTTGCATCCATCGCCAGCTGCCTCTTTAATCACTTGCTACCGATAGTCCCCGCGGTACGTGAATTGATCATCCTGCTAGCTAGAAACTCGTCCAACTGACCGTCCCTTCAAGACTTACTTTTCGCCACAAGTCCAACATGGCTATGCAATCGGCTTTTTCCACTCGTCGAGGGTCGAGAGGTCTGCCCGCTTCTGAATCAAGCGGCTCGTCTGTCTACCACCAGTCGAGCTTTAGTGGTAGCCCAATGACCGATATCCTTATTGACGTTGAGCCGTGGATGCAAGAGATGCTGAACGAAGATCTCTTCTCCGCACCTTCATTGGACTTTGACTCCGCATTAAAGGGGCTCGGTGAATCGGACCCGCTACCTACCATTGATGCATCTTTCCTAGACGCAGACGCATGGCCTACCTTTGGCCCCGGTCGCTGCGATTTTCTGCCAAACGGGGACGCTGCTTTCGCAAGCGAAGCTGCGCAAATGGGCTCATTAGGCATCACAACCGATTTCGACGCCCAACTTGCCTCTTTTCTCTCCGGAAACCAGGCTATCGATAGTAGTGCTGCAGAACCTCGTGACTCTGAAGATTTCAACATTTGCCCTGGAGATCTCTCAATTTCTGCAAGCCATGACGACCATTCACAAACTGCTTTTAACCAAGTCGCGGCGGCATTCCGGGAGCTGACTCGTGCCAGAGCTGCAGCCGATCCTCGCCCCGTGTCCCGAAAGCAAAAACAGCGAGACGCCTCCATAGCCCTGTATCTAGAGCGACTACGAGACGCCTGTGATGACGCCGTAGCTGTTATTAATTCGTCTAGTGTCTCTAGCCGGTCTGATACTAGCTCCGGCTTCAGTTCTCCAAACTTAAGCTCGCTTCAAGATTCGTTCCACAATGACCAAATTCCGATGATGTGGGAACAAAGCTCAGCGAGCAATAGCAATTCTTCGTTTACTTTCGATAATGTGTTAGTAGCGGATCTTAGCTCGCAAGGAGTCTCTCCTATCGACTCTCCTCTGAATTCAGTGGCTTCGGCTGCCACATTAAATTCGGATTCCCCAAAGAAGCGACAACACCAACAACAACTGGAGGAAGCTACCCCACCACTGGTGACTGGCGGGGTTGAGCTGGTTATGGACCTTAATATGAATGCCGCCACAGCGCTACCTAGACGTCACCGTCCCCGGACTCGAGCACAACGGGAACGGTATCTTGCTGTGCGGAACCGCGGCGCCTGCGAAAAGCATAAAAAGCAGCATAAGCGGGTAAGTGATCAGGCTATCCCTAATGAATCACTCTTTGAAATCGGATGACTAACTGAATTGGTAGTGTACCTGCGCCGATAAGGAATTGGCCTCTAAGGAAATCCTACAGGTTTCGGTGGATGCCAAATTTGCTGAACAAGCTTCGCATAGCCAGAGCTCCAGTACTCGGGCTAAGACTACCCAATACTGTCAGTTACTGACAGAAAGATCATCCGCTGGCCGTGACATGCCGTTCTCAATAACCCACAATTACGCACCGCAACTGTGTGGAGACACAAATTGCGAAGCACATGAACTACGGTGCCGAAAGGATACCGGCGTTGGCCACGTGCAAACGCGCGTATGCCCCCGACACCAAGTTCAACACTCCTCCGGCAGTCCAGTTTTGCAGCCCGAATGGTCTGCTGACGGTGGTCAAGATACGCCACCTTCTTCACCTCGCAGGGCGACCAATCCGCGCGTTGGCATTACAGGCCGTGCAGTTCCATCAACCATCCAGCTTTACAAAGACGATTACCAGCAAGTTGCTAGCCGAAGTCCGTCATATTCGTCAACTCATGTCCAGTCCGAGTCATCGCCTGAAACAGGCAAAAGGAGAGGTGTCCTTATTACCTATAAGGGCACGTCATCCAGCGTAAGCTTGAAAGCACCAAATACGGAGCTGAACTCGACCCATCATACTTCTACTATGCGCCGACCCATTGTTGGGAGGACCATTCCCTCCGCTAGACAGCATCTCCTGGAGAAGAGCAGTACTCTCCGCTATACTGATGACGACGTCGTCCGGGCTCGCTCACCAAGCCGTTTCAACAGCACCTTGTGTCCACCCAAGTGGGCACAATCTCGCAATTCCCTTCCCGCATCCCAGTTTTCATCGAGCGACCACCTCGATTCGAGTCTAATTCGATTTTCTAGGCGCATTGATGGTGTCGTTGGACCCCATCTTCCCACTTCCAAGGACTGCAACAATCTTGAGATCAGTCGTCTTTTCAGTCGCCTTTTCATATCTTCCCACGATTCATTGTCGAGAGTATCTGACAACCTGACATCGCTGGCTCGCGGTTACCTTAATTTCAGCTTTGTTGAAACCGATGTTCGCAAACCTTGTGCTGAAAACTCGTTCAAGATGTGGTTGGTGATCTGGATGTTTGCCCTATTGGTGATGTTCTCCCGAGATCTTTTGTTATTATAACATCCTCGATGCTGGTAAGAGTTGAGGCAAATCATCTCCCTCTAGTATATGACTGGTTTTGAAGCGTGACACTTCCTCCACAAAATAATCCGATACATTATGCTTTCTCTTATTTGATTGTCGCACCCACTCTATACCCCCGATTGTTCGATAGCCTTGCTTTATTTCTCATTCTCAAGATCCGTTGGACCCGAACAGCTAGATAGTACAACAGGCAAATTATCTTAGCAATAGTACTCCGTACCAGGCTCTTACCTTGCGTGCGCTCGGCGTCCCAACAAGTGGAATGTGGATTTGGTAACTTTGTACCAAGATTCAAACGCTCAAATGAAATTAAACATATTCTTCAAGAGCAGATGTCCATCGAACCACGAATTGCCTGATCATCAAGTCGTATGTATGTACAACCACTTCCATTCCTCAATGATATCGAGAGCGTCTATTTCTCTCTTGAGGTTGCTTGTTGCTAGATGTGCAACCACAGCTGCCTGGTTAGCTCAATCGGTAGAGCGTGAGACTCTTAATCTCAAGGCTGCGGGTTCGACCCCCGCATCGGGCTTTGTTTTTTCTTTCTGATAAAAAATAACAGCAACATTGGGCAGCTCTCTTTCTGAAGCGGACGGTCAATTCTTTTCTTTTTTTGGTTTGAGGCATCAGGTCCGGCGTGCTTCTCTGCAAACTCACGCAGTTAAACTGAAGATGTCAAATACTGAATTTTAATCCATTTTCATTTCCATAGAGTTTCATTGTTTGTCCCTAACTAACTAACTCAATCTACTACACTTTTGTTCCCAAGTCATTGATTGATAGATAGATGGCTCCCCATCCTGTCCCACACTGGCTGAATTGTGGTTCATCAACAGAAGAATCAGAATATCAGTGGCAGTCAAGTGTACAACATTAATTTAGGGTTTGGGCATCAGCAATCTCCATTCTCAGGCTCTCAACCTCTCTTTTGATATCCCTCAGGGAACATTCCATGCTTTGACAAAAATGAACTTATATGGACAATGAATATGTCTAGTGTTATGAATTGGGTAGAGCAAGAAGTCTGAAGTGAATGAGCAGCAGGGCTTGCGATCATCTTGTTGTGATGAGAGAAATGAAGTTTTCCAACATTTCTGTGAATATCGTTTGTAGTAAAGGTATTCTACCATTAATTTGTGCAAGGCAGGAACAGTTCCCAGCAAGGCGGGCAGAGCGACAGGATACAGCCATATTCACTAACAGGTTAGAGTCCACCCGCGAAGCAACACTATAAGGGAAAGGGGACTCACCTTTTTGGGAAGAAAGAAAGACTCGGCTTGATTGAAAAGATCTATCAAGGTAGCATGCCAAATCTTGTCTCATGAATTGCTGCAGCCTGTCCAATACCATGGTATGTACTACATACCATCCACTAGTTATCTCTTCCCCCTGGTGGAAGTATTGTACATGCGAAATTCATGTTCGATGGCTCTTGAGATGCTGAGGCGTGTATCGACCATTCATCAGCATGAAATTCACACAATACCCGCTGTAGGTTTAAATCTACACTGCATGTGGCATAGATTGCCACCAGCACCTGGACCGGTGGTTTCTCATCATTGAACTGGGTAGCTGAGCATTCAGCCACCATCATGCCAGCCTATAAACCCTGTGTTTCCATTCTGAGTGACTTCATTCAAGCTTTCACCAGAAACTGACAGGTGAGGTGAGCCATGAATAGAGCTCCCTGAACTGGCTAAAAGCATTCCAAGAAGGTATCATTTCTACACCAGATAGATTCAACAGGTTCTCTATTGCGAATGAAACCTGAAGATGATGTATTATTCATTGGCAAAGCTTTTTCAGCTGGCCATAAATTCAATAACCAGAGCATAATGCAACCTTGAAAATATATGTAGGATTGTGTTGATTGTTGAAGGCGCAGGCAAGCAATACTGTTTTCTTCCCGTGATCAGAATCTCTTTAGTTAGCAGAGTCCCATTTGAAGCCTGTCAGAAATCATATAACTAAAGCATGGCGAAGTAAGAGCGAAGCGGAATAATGATATCAAGAAACCCATGTCAAGTGTAACAAGAGCATTAACCACTAGGCTAAAAGAGAATATCCTCTAATGCTTAGGGCATTAGAGCTGCTTGTCACATCCCAACCTTGACACCCCAGGCACAGCACACGATTAGCAAAAGCTGGCTTATTTCCAGTTTTGCATCGAGTATATAGCTTTGGATTCCCTCAGATGGGAGGCAGATCAGTTTTTGCTCTTGTTTCGATGGTAGAGAGGGTGTGCAAAAATATCTCGAGCGAAGATTTTGAGGAGGTAACTGCAAGAATGGTAGACTTGTAGAGGTTTCATAGACACCCGCTTGCCGAGGCCTTCTTCTTCATTGAGATTGAGCCGCCCTGATATTTCCACTTCATCTGGTGACCAAGCTGAGACTGATCTAATACGAGAGGATATCCATTCTCTGTTTGTCTAAGGTTTATGATGTTAGAATAGCTCACTGTTTGTGATACCAAGGTATAGGTGTTGATTGATGGATTTTGAATCGTCCCCATCAACGTTTTGACGCGCGATGGCGGCTATTCGCTGGATGTGTTCTCCAACTGGTTGTGATCTCTTGGATGGCAACATACCAAGACAGCAAAGTTCGGCTCTTCTTGCATGGACCATGCGCGCCGACTTGGCGAACATCACCATGGCGAAATGTACATACGTACGACTGAGGATCTTCTGAAGTTGCGAGCTCAACAAATCGAAAGACGAGACGAGGATACTTCGCGTAATAAGGATAGGAAATCAATCTCCATGCGTGATCCCCTTGTAGTATGACATAGGCAGGATCCTGCCGCATGGAGTGCTGGCCGATGCTATGATACATCGTCCGTAACCATCCATAATCATCATGTCCACCAATCAAGCATTGGTGGTGGAAGTATGTTGTACATGTCGTATTCTCATTCGACTGCTTTCGCAATGCTGATATTGTTCTTTTTATCAACCATTCCCCACCATCCCCTTAAAACCAGAGAGAACAACAGAGCTATTGTTTTTGCAAGCATCCCTAGACTGCAGGTTTTTATCAGTCGGAGTCGTGTAATAAAGAGTAATGTCTTGGTGTAGTTTGGTGCCGTTGCCTCACATTCCTCCCTCCACAAAAGTGACAGAATACCTTATAGATCAACTGCTTTATTCATCATCACGGTGGCAGTGACTATCCAGTGATGGCGAGTTGGAATTGTGAGAATCAATAGCTCTGTTGTTCTCTCTGGTTTTAAGGGGATGGTGGGGAATTGAACCAAAGTCTGACTGTCTTTGATTGTGTGGTATTCATCCAGAATGATCTGTTTGAAAACATACTTTTGGAGCCACTGAATTAATGGAAGAGATATAATTGCTGCATCTTATTCCAGGACAGGGGCATTGCTGCTTGACCCTGCATCATATGTATCTTGTTCCAGAATGAGATTGGTGGCATTCTTTTCTTTCTCTTTGTTGTCCAGTTTGTAAAATCATCAATGCCAAGTTGTGTTCCAATGAGGTTGTCTATAATACCCGGGAAAGTCAAAAAAGGAGGTCCATATCTCTCCTATGCGAGACTTGGGCCATATCGACACCGTCAAACTCGTTTATGAAGTGATTCTTCGGTGTCTAGTCCCAGCGCTTCCAAACCGCCAGACTGCTCTGTTTCCTTTCCCTGGTTTCATTTCGCCCTTTTTTTTTGGTTCGCTCGGATCAGACATTTCTCTCAACCAGCACCGCCTTAACATTGGCGCCGTCAAAGTCGCAGGCGCCACGTCTAATTGGTTCCGCTTGGCGAATTGTCCTCCCCATCCCGAAGACGTTAGAATTGATTTTAAATTGTCCTCATTGATATTTTGGCGCGCGATGGCGGCTATTCGCTG
>LJPH01003355.1:0-57273 GCA_001430925.1 Byssoonygena ceratinophila
TTGGAATGCCACCACAAAGATCTGTCAGGAAGTCATCACCTTGCCCATCTACTTTGAGGGGCAAGTGATTTGTTTACTAGAAATCTGACTTATTGAAATCTATCAAATCTATCTACTAGTTATATGAATTATCTATCTATCAGCTAGTTATTTACTTACCTCACATTCTCCTAGCTAGCTACATATCTAGATAGACTGCGGCCAAGTCCAAGTTGGTATGAGTCCTTGGGATCATCAACTTGACTTGGAGCCAGCAAGTGATCTCATTGACTTAACTCAGCTTTTTTTGAGTCAAGTTCAAGTCAAGTTGAGTTTTCATTGAGTTCATCAAGAACAAATACCACTAAACTCCAAATAACTAACTAGCGGTTATACAAGACCCCCTGAAACCTGTAATTAGAAGATCAGAGCAATACAAGCAGTAATCTCAATATACAGTAGAATTCAACAATATTTGCATTCGACCTGCATCATCAACAGATACCTGAGATCTCGGTGGCAAGATTACACAACAGATGCCAACAACCGCATCCTTTCAAATTGGACGACAAACCGGACCTTGGGAGGAAAACTGTCTTGAAGAACGGTCCATGTCATCCTGCCCAAACTGTGTTCTGTCACTGCATATCGAACAGACTGATTTTTGGAGAACAAATTGGATTTTGACGAGGAGGTCGGAAACTTTACTTGGGACACAAGACGAAGTTAATTATATTGGCCACTTTTCTCAGCAGATCATGCAGTGATTTGATACTGATGATTTCGACATAAACCGTGTTAAACCTAGAAACTGTCAAAAGACGATGAGGTTTCCATCCAAAAGAACCTGTGCCGACGGTGATAAAGACCTTTACAGCTTAGACACGCGGAATGGTCCATGAATCTGCTGGCAAAGTCTTTCATCTCCATTGTGCGAACAGTCGCATGGGTGGGTGTCATCTACTAAAATGGATTCGCGAGGAAGTATTTCGGTCCCGGGAAACAGGACTGTCTCGTCCTTTGATGCAGCCAGACGTAACTAACATTAAGCGAGCGCCCAAATATGTTTATGCCAGGTCGATCACCCTTGACCATACTGGAGATTAGGGGCTTTTTCTTCCGGCTTCAGACATCCGAAGCCAGCAACAGCGGAGATGGTAAAGGTAAAGAGATGCTCCATAACGCTTATGGTTTTTCCCAAGTAATCCAGATCGTTAGCTATGTTTCTCGCTGCTGTATTTTCAATTTCAACTTCCAGGACGGCACAAATTCCTGGATGATATATAGAGCACATCTCCGTGAACACTCCATGTTATTGAGCAGTCAGGTAGCTGGCATGCTTGTGGTAAATGTGTCTCGAACATGCCGGCCACGGTTGACAGAAAGAGTGATCCATGGAGCCAGTCGGCGAAATTGATAGACGGGCCGTTGTTGCCAAGGTGCCTGACCCAATTTCCCTTCAGTTCAGATTCCTGGGGGCGAAAATCAGTGGGAAAACTTTGAGTGATTCACTGTAGCAGTTCAACTCCCGAGGATCAATTCAAGTCGAAGCACGGGAAGCCTTGAAGTCCCCGAAGGAAGGGATAATAGTGTTCCCAGGCTCCTAGTTTACCGCAGAAAGTCAGCCCATCCCGGAAAGCCCTCTCGCGTCTTGTCATTCGCTCCAGCTCCAAACAAAATCATCGAAAAACCAACAAAGCCGGCTTGCGCGGATCCTCTCGCTGACCTTTTGCATGTTGTGAACAATCCATCATTCGTTTCAATACACGATTCCGTTCTTTTTGCGACGTTTCCCACCGTCCCGTACGCCTCCAGCCATGCCTGGACGAACCTTGCCGACCTTTACCTCCTCCGAAATCAAGGCTCACAACACGGCAAAATCGTGCTGGGTGACTCGAGGATCAAAGGTTTACGATGTGACTTCGTTCGTCGACGACCATCCTGGCGGAGGAGACTTGATCTTAGAGTATGCGGGCAAGGATATCTCCGAAATATTGAGCGATGTTATATCCCACGAGCACAGCGAGGCTGCGTATGAGATCTTGGAAGAATGTCGTATTGGGTTTACCGCGTCGGAATCGTCGTCGAAGCCAGAGTCGAATGGAATTGCCAACGGCCTAACGAACGGACATGTTATCCAGAGGAATGGCCGGCCCGTGTACGCTGCAACGGGAATGTCCAACGAAGAGGACCTCTCGATCGATACTGACGCGACGACGGATTTTAAAGAGTACAAGTTCCTCGATCTGAGCAGACCTCTCTTTGGTCAGCTATGGTTCGGTGGGTTCTCCAAGGCCTTTTACCTCGAGCAGGTACATCGTCCCCGGCACTACAAAGGAGGCGCATCCGCCCCTCTGTTTGGCAATTTCCTCGAGCCTCTGACCAAAACCGCGTGGTGGGTTGTACCGATGATTTGGCTTCCGTGCATAGTGTACGGAACAGTCGTAGGGATTGCCGGCCTCCAGAATATTGTACTCGGGTGCATTTACTGGTTGGGTGGGCTTTTTCTTTGGACACTGGTGGAGTACGGGCTGCACCGATGTCTCTTCCATATCGACGAGTACGTGATCTATTTTCCTTGCTCTAGTATTTATATCAGGCTAATGTGATTCACGGCGAACAGTTATCTCCCCGATAACCGAGTTGCTATCTGTCTCCATTTCCTTCTACACGGAATCCATCACTATCTCCCTATGGACAAATTCCGCCTTGTCATGCCCCCTACGCTATTTTTAATTCTCGCCATACCATTCTACAAGCTTTCGCACCTTGTCTTCTACTACGACTGGTATGCGGCGGTGACTGTGTTTTCAGGGGGTATCTTTGGATACGTGTGTTATGATCTGACACACTACTTCCTACATCACCGCAGGTATGCCTCGCCGTTTCCCGTTAATCAATCCTTCTGCATGCCAATGCTAACTGAACTTGTGCGAAGCCTGCCGTCCTATTACCGCGAGCTCAAGAAATATCATCTGCAACATCATTTTGCCGATTACGAGAACGGTTTTGGCGTCACCAGTCGATTCTGGGATGGGATATTCGGAACCGAGCTTCCCCCCCTTCAGTCTTCAAAAACCAAATAAAATGCCAACCGATTCCTTGCCAACCATGGCATTGCCGGTATCCTTTGCTTCTCTTCCTCTTCACAATCCCCTATAATGTTGACTACAAACCTATCTGTGATAGTACTAATTATATTTTTATTTGACTAATGTTCCTTTGGAAATGCATCCCAACCCATGACATATTGCAAAAGATCTTGCATGCCCCTTACTTGAGATTTTTCCAGATATGATCGGAACTGTTGAACCATTTTTAAGTTTTTTTTTCTTTCTACAGAGTACCTTTGGGCACTACACAAATCTTAGAGAGCAGCTTATGATGAAACTGCATGGAGCAGGCTTGAACAGTTTCGTCCCATTTATAATGCCTTTGTACAAGAATTGCACTGATTTATCTGTTCTGTGCTTATAAGCATTCAATGTATTTAAACACGAATCACAATGGAAACTTATTATAACCTGCCAGGCTCTCAGGAGCGAACAACACGAAGCCTGAAGGTGAGACGAAACAAATCCATATGAAATTGAATTTCTGCTTAGTCAGCAGACTATCAGAAGTGGCGATTTCGTTCAGCTTGACCTCAGCCAACAATCATTTTTCCCATCAACAGCAGCAACAGCAGCAGGCGGGGTCTAGTAATAGGAAGAAGATTGACTACTATTGGATCCGAATTCGCCAAAACTGGAAAAAGTGTTGGCGACAGAGGTAGAAAGTCCTCTAAGAAGCACCTCTTTACAAGCAACAAGGGTTCGCTCAACCAAACCCTCTTCATCTCGCGTTTCTAACGACAGCACAAGTGATCTACTTTCTGTGAACCCGCATCTCTCCCCAATCCTGTAAAGGCTTGAATCCAACAGATCTTCAATATGTCAGGTATCGACGTTGAAGCTCTGCTCGAGTCGACTGCAGAGCCGACACCAAAGCAGCAGCAGCCGCCTGAAGAAGCAGCCAGTCAGGCCAACGATTCCGATTCCAAAAGAGATCGTAACGATCGTCAAGAAAGAGACCGAGACCGAGACCGAGATCGAGATCGAGACCGAACTCGAAATGGCTCCCGTGACAGGGAGCGCCGGCGTCGAGACCGGACTCGCGAACGCCGTGAAAAGGATGCCGATGGGGACGAGGAGATGAGAAGCCCAAAGAGCGATCGCGCAAGTGCTAACGGGAGCTACAGAAGCAGAAAAAGAAGTAGGAGCCGCGACAGCGAGAGACGTCGCTCCCGACGCGATCGCTACGGCGACGACTATCGTTCTTCAGGTGGCGACTTCTACCGAGGGCCTGGTCGTGCTCGCACCAGATCCCGATCGCCCCTCGATGACAGGTATTATAGGCCAATTGGCCGACCTCGCCGTGATGATAATGACCGTGACGATGATAAACGTCGTCCTCGCCGTGAGAAGGATGGACGCAAACGGTCTTCTAGCCCTAAACGTCGTAGCAAAACTCCAGAACCACAGCTTACTGAAGATGAACGTGACAAACGTACAGTTTTTGTGCAGCAGCTCGCTGCGCGATTGAGAACGAAGGAACTGATTGCATTTTTCGAGAAGGCTGGGCCAGTCAAAGACGCTCAGATTGTTAAGGATCGTGTTAGCGGAAGATCCAAAGGGTATGTGTTTTATGAATATGAAATTAGAATCAGAATTAGAATATCAAATTGCTAATTTGTGCTCAAACTATAGTGTCGGTTACGTCGAATTCAAGAAGGAGGAGTCCGTCCCCCTTGCCATCCAACTTACCGGCCAAAAACTTCTAGGGATCCCTATTATCGCCCAATTTACCGAAGCTGAGAAAAACAAAGCCGCTCGCAATGCAGAGGGGCATGTGAGCGGGAATCAGAACTCAATTCCATTCCACAGATTATACGTTGGTAATATTCATTTCAGTATAACTGAGAGCGATTTGCAGAATGTTTTCGAGCCCTTTGGCGAACTCGACTTCGTTCAATTGCAAAAGGATGAAAACGGTCGAAGCAGGGGTTATGGTTTCGTGCAGTAAGTCTGTCCGTTGTCCCTGGAAACATTTTTGTCACGATCTAATTTGGACACAGATTCCGTGACCCTAATCAAGCCCGCGAAGCTTTGGAGAAGATGAACGGCTTCGACCTAGCTGGTCGACCTATTCGTGTAGGCCTTGGCAATGACAAATTTAGTTCCGATTCAGCGACCAACCTCATGCGACTTCAAACTCAGGGCCCGGGTCCGGGTCCGGGTCCGGGTCCGCAAAGTTCCGCTTATGGCCATGGTGGCCGTGGGGCGGCGGCTGCTCTTGCGGGTAATTTTGATCGCGCGGGCGGCCGCGATAATGACAAGGGTGTTGGAGGAGCCAGTGCTCTGGATGACACTGATGTTGCCGGTGTGAACTTCAACAACTATAGCAGAGACGCATTGATGAGGAAACTTGCGAGAACAGATGAACCCGCCGCGGATCCGTCCGCCGATGACAAACGCAAGGCACCGAAAGCTCGCCCTGAGGCCAAGCCATTACCGGTTAGCGTCAATATGGCCAGCAGATGCGTGCTACTCCGAAACATGTTTGACCCTGCCGAGTAAGTCCTTCTAACCCACATTTGAATATTTTAATGCCTAACTTTTTCAATAGGGAGGAAGGTGACGTTTGGGTCAAGGAGTTAGAGGATGACGTCCGCGCTGAGTGTGAAGAAAAATATGGTCATGTTGTTCACATTGCTTTAGATCCGAACACGCAAGGGGATATCTATCTCAAATTTGACCGTGTCCAGGGTGGAGAGAATGCCATCAAGGGTTTGAATGGTCGATTTTTTGGCGGACGCCAAATCACTGCCCAGCCTGTTGTTGACGCCGTATACAGCAGCTTATTTTCCCGCACAAAAGCTATTTGAACACCCTCGGAGCCCCGACTTCCTCGAAAAGAGGGAGGCGTGGTAGGTATTTTAAAAACCATAACTTGGCGGACTTTCAATCGCACCACTGGAGACATCGGAATATCCCCCAACATCACCGAGCGTTTGATATCTGACATTGGATTAGGTCGTGCTCTTGTTTCTCACTCGATTTCTCCCACGTCTGGGCAACCGGACCACATACCTATCTGATTTCCTGCTACATGACCCCAGTCCCATTGCCTAGTTTGTGAGCAATCCTTCTTTGTAACTTACCCTATTCAATGAATAATAGTGCTCTCTATTCTTTTTTCCTTTTCTTTTCCAGACAGGGCTTTATCCCATAATCAATTCAGTTTCTTGTTCTAGTTCCGAATGACCTGCTTAACAGTTTGGTATCCTGGCAGGGCATATTCACATATATGCACACCCACATTGAAGCTCAAGATTCCCACATATAATCTTGGATAATTCACTTGGCTGAAGTGATGGCAATTTGATTAATAGTACTTTTGGGGCCATTTCCACTAGCTTTGTTCGATTTTCATTCGATACCCCTTTATGTGATACCATACCGTCACTTTGGCTTTCAAAGAGGTCACTATGCACGTCTCAGACTTCACTATCATCCGCTGGGTTTGCCATTGGGTCATTGTTTGTCCATATCAGTCATCATTGTACGGAGTACAGAGTACAGGATACTACATTCCGTGAATGAAGACTAGCAGCTACAGATGCTGGAAGAGGGAAGACTCGGAGGGCAGTGATGCCATCACTTTATGATGATGTGAAGGGAGCCTTGTGACATCGTGCTTCATTCCTCTTAGGATCAAGGCACATTCCATGATTCACTGTGAAGATTAGTCGTCTTTCACGCAGGGCACATTCAGGGTTTTGTCACCGTGAAGCTTAGTCGTCTTTCACACAAACAACAAATTGTCCTCACTCTCTCGTCACTGTTGTTTTTCATTCCCAAGCTTGAACACTTCATGATCTTTCGTGCCTTATAAACCCCATCCTTCCCCCACAGCTTCCACTTCTCTTCAGTACAATATCAGGCATCCTTCCTTTCACAGGAGGCAGGTCTTGGGAAAGATGGATACGATTCCATCTTTTTCACGGAGAGCAGGGCCTCCTCATGTGAGACTGAGTCGCGAGCTGGATCAGGCCCGCGTTCAGCTGAGTTGGTTAAAGGCAGAGTTGGAGCATGCTAATGCTCAGCTCGGTCAGGCGGAGATGCAAGCCAGGATCGACCGTGATCTTATTCTCGCTTTACAGAGCAAGATTCTCGAGCTCCAGTCCTCTCTGGGCACCACCGATGAGGCCACCGTCGCCGCCGCGAGCAAGACTGCGTCGACTGCCTGGAAATCCCTTGTCTCTAGCCCCAGCAGGTGGCTTAAGCGTGCTTCTCGTTTAGTGAAGCCCAATAAGCGTGTTTCTTCTGAGGACAATATCAAAGACGTCCCGGATAATTCGAACTTTCAGACTATCTTTACACCAACTCCGGAAAAGATCGATCTGCACAGTTTTACCGCCGACGTTGACGACCAGCCAGAGCAACAGACGGCTATCAACACCTCGAAAGAAACGGGCATAGAGGAACCTGACACTGAAACGGCGATATCAACGTCTTTCGCATCTCTATTTGCCGATCCCCAGGTAGATATGGTGCATGACCCGGTTTTCGACGCGGAATATTTTCATCAGGAGTTTCAATCCCTGTTTCACACGATCAAAATATTTGCGGATCAATATACGAAGCCGGCAGGGAATCCTAGCGAGGATTACGATGCCATGAGTGACGGATTCAAGGTGAATCTGGGACTCCGCGCTGACTTTCCATCTGCGATGGTGTTGATGGAGAAGACCAACCGACCTTTGGCAATTTTCAAAGTAATTGTCACCTTCATCACGAGAATGGTCTTGTATTTGAACGTTGTCCAAGGGTTTGACCGAGAGATTGACGCGGAGCTCTTTCGAATGGCTAGATTCCTTCCTCGTGGTAAGACCTCCTTTTCAAATCTGCCATTCATTGTTCCCTTCACTACGAGTTTGGTGGCTGACTTCTTCCGTTGCTAGGGCATCCCCATACCCAACGGCGAGACTCGCTGTACGGAGCGATAGGCTTGCAAGTATTACGTCTTCGCAACCGGCCCTTTTTCGAAAATTTCTTTAACAAGCGTATGAGTGAGAACACCAATATCTTATACAAGGAGATATCGCCATTCATTCACCGCCTGGGATATCAGGCGTGGGTCGAACTGGGCAACATCATGAAAGCTGCTCACACTCTATCCTTGCACATGCACTCCGGCCCGTATGAGTTCCGGATCATGTATAGTCCTATCAACATACGCTCCGAAGAAGGGACACCACGAATCGTGACGATGAATCTTACACCTAGGATCTGTTTCAGAAATGTGAACATTCAGTTTCCAGGCCGGTTACGACACGTGAAGGGAGGAGCGATTGTCTTGGAGAGAGACTTAGCGCCAGAGCCATCTTTCTCTGGAAGACCCCTGGCGGCAAGCAGAGGACTGCCAGAAACATACCTGGAAGAGGCAGACATGGAAGGACAAGAACCAAGGCCACCTATGCTAAAACGAAGGCCCTTGGAAAGAGTATCTTCGAAGCCAGCAGCAACCCTAAGGGAGGGACCACAGAAGTTGAAGCGAAGTGTTTCTTCCCCTGCTAGCTTTCAACTTGGGTGACGAGGGTGTGAAAGCGGGAAAACAGCCCGCTTAAAGGTCTTGTGTTTTGCGCGTTTGCATGCATTAGGCAGCATGCTTTCGATATAACCTTAGCCTCCCAGAATAATACTCATATTGTGCTGCTCTTCTCCTTTTGAGTCATGTTACTTATGCGCCCTTACCACCCAGCCAGCACAAGCACAGGATTCATTTCTTCCTTACGAGTACATTGATTAGTACTGTTGATCGGCCCTACCTACATCCGGGGAAAGTGATGCCATATCTTCTCATGTCACACTCCTAAGAACTGCGACGATCAGGGACACCGCTACGACAGTACGTTGTCATGAAGGCGAGGCTGTTGTCTTCCTTCTCACAGTACTTCGGAAGGTTTCGTGAAACAATAGCCTGCTGGTTATGTGCATTCCCATTTGCCATTTTGAGTTGTATATAAGAAGAGCCCAACTATCCAATGAAACCAGCAAATCGTTCATCACCATTGATCAATGATTAGAACTCGCGAACAGTGTGTAACCCCAGCCGTTTGGTGTGTACGATGTCTCCGGAAAGCGACAAAGCAACATCGCTATCAAATGCGGCATCGTCTCCTATATAACCGCTTTTGGAAATTGGCGGAGCTGTACGGAGTAGTGAAGAGGGGTTATAGTAGCTAGATGTACATACTTGGTGGTCTCTTTTTCAGACCTGCTCATATTCTTTTCCTGTCAAATATGAGTAGCTGAGGTGTGAATAAAGCTTAAGAACGAGGTGACACGCTTGTTATCCCAGATCTGATATCGTATCACCGTTCTGCCACCTACAAATCGAAAAGAATCTGGCATATGTGGATGGCCGCGTTCTCATCTAAAGTGGTTACTGATTCGCGACAACATGCGAGACGAACACTCTTGAAATAGGTCAACCCCATAGCACAAGTGACGCCGAAGTAATATAAAAAGCAATGTAATTCCACACCGGACAAATCCCCAGATGCGCTGATCATCGTCCAAAGGTTCTGAGCATCGAGTATTATTATTTATATGCGCCGGGACCCTCACAGGGTATTGTATATCTTGGTCGGACCTCTTTCCACGTTAACCTAGTGCTGAGAAGTTAAATAGAGGACAATATCCAAACAAGATGCGACTCAGTATGGTATTCTTCGTCGCCAGTCTCGCACTTGCTATCTCCCATCCAGAACCGGTCGCCGAAGCAGAGCTTGCTGCCAGCATTGAGACCGCTCCTCTCTGTTCCAAAAGAGGACAACAGTGTGATGCACGTAGGAAATGTTGCCGCCTACGACGGTGCCATAGATGGGTGAGTCGCTGAAAAGTAGAATCTTGTAAGTGATTTTTCGGTGGCTAATAGAGGAATGATACTCTGCAACAGGTGTGCCGGTGAATTAGCTTCGTTCGACTGGCGGAGGGAAGGGAAGAGGGCAAACAGCACAAACATGGAACAGGATGTAGCCAGTGAATTCAGCCGGTGTTTGCAGCCGCGCAGCTGAGTTGGTTTGGTTGGAAGTGAGAGACTTGGAGACTTGGGAGTGGAAGTGGGAGAGAGAGTGTCATCATCCATGGTGCGAGTGAGCAAAGTGGACTTGACTACTTTTAGTTGGCTGCAACGTTCCAAGCCAATCCATGCATGCAAGATTACAAGCGGATTGCAGATCCAACTCAACTCCAGACTTGCAATCTTTCTTTTCTCACATTATCTGCTCAGTTTCGCGTCAGGAGTGTTTAGCGAACATGTCTCTTTTTTGACTGCTGACCACTCTGTAAACACCTTCATTTGCTGCCACCTCTTGTAGCTGCTTTTCATATCCATGTTTCAATGAGTTCACGGCTTGTGAAACCAGTAAGAGTCCATGCATGGACGCTTGCTGACAGTTACAGTATGGTTTTATCTTTGCATCTCCCAGAATGAAGGCTCTTCCTCGACATGTCTAGATCGCTGACTTCTAGCTACTTGACTGAAAAGGCTTTATTGCAACATTCGTCCGCCGACAGCATACGGACGCCATCTCGGGCTCAGGGTCCCAACACCATGTCCAGCACCCTCAGCATACGTCCGCTCCAAGCCGGCAGTCCGAGCGACGATATTTTCACGATTACTTCGTTACCCATCTGCCCGTCTCCTCACTCCATCCGGATTCCCGTGTATCGGCCGGGCCGCTACACCATCTTCCTCGCTCAGAATCCACTCCACATGTCGCATCCGGTCAAGACGCCTTTCCCGCTACGATGCTGTCGCCCGTAGGCGTATCGCGTGAAACCACAGTCGTACGGATCCCTCTCCGGAGCGCAAAGCACCATTTCGGCGCGTCCGTATCGCGAGGCTCCCGTCCGACCAATGAAGATACATACCAAGCTGGCGTCATCGAACTCCCTGCGTTTGCCAAACGGCCTCCGCTCTCTCTCACGATTGGGAAGCGACACGAGGACAAAGCCGGTGGACCTCCAGAGAACCGGGTTGCCGATAATCTAACTGGTGACCCGCAGGTGTTCTATTTCGGTGTCTTCGATGGACACGGTGGCGTGGTATGCAGTGAGTTCTTGAGAGATAAACTGCATGCATACATCCAGGAGACTGCAATGGCATTTGAGTTGGGGTCCAGTCTTGGGAAGAATACGCACAAACCATCGTTACCGCAACGTCCTGTTCGGAACTGGGAGGCGTTTCGAGAAAGCCAACAAGCCTACAGCCATGGCATTGATGACGGAAAGTCGACCTTTTCTTCATCGGGCCAGAGTCACGGGGGAAACAATATGTTTGCCGGCGATCTTCCGATACTTCAACCTGGGAATAGAACGGTAATCGGCGAGCTTGAGAAATCATTAGTTACCAAGTGGAGGAACCTGGTTGGGGGTTATTTCAAACGCTTTAGGCCGGCTCACTTTTGCTATTCCGGGGAGGCTGACCTTCACACGGATGGATTCAGCCCTAGGCCGCACAATCTTGGCCTGGAGATGAGCATGGGCGTGCCGATCGAAGAAGTTCTGGAATATGCTTTCTTAAAGGCGGATTACGATTTCATTAGCGCTCAAGCTTCTAAACATGATGATGATTCCGCTCGCGCCGAAAGGCCGCTGAATGAACTGGACATCCTTCACAACCCGGGCCGACTGAGGCCCACAGCGGTGGGAGGGACAGCCCGATTTAAAGGCGGGAGCACCTGCAGCATTGCTATGATTTCTACACCAACACCAGCGCCATTTTGGCATCCTGCGGCGCCCTCATCGCTGGTTGTATCGCATGTGGGCGACACTCGTGTTTTGCTGTGCTCTACTGCTACAGGCATCGCTTTTCCACTGACAACGGACCATCATCCGTCTTCGCCTGTCGAGAGCAATAGATTACGGCGTTATGCTACCTCCATGGTTACCGACTCGTTTGGTGAAGAGCGCATCAGTGGGTTGGCGAATAGTCGCGCGTTCGGCGACATCCAATCCAAACGCATCGGGATATCAGCGGAGCCGGAAACCAGACGGGTTGAAATGGGTCCGGCAGAATATTCATTTATTGTTATGATGTCCGACGGGGTGAGTGGTACTTTGTCGGACCAAGAGATCGTGGACATTGTCAAAGAAGCAAAAACACCAGACGAAGCGGCCCGTGACGTTGTCAGCTTTGCGACAGAAGTATCAAAGGACGGCGACAACGCAACATGTTTGGTCGTTCGACTGGGAGGCTGGGAAAGGCGCTTGGAAGGAGGACTTGGTAGTATGGGAACGAAGGAATCGAGAGACTGGCGGAGACAGGAGGCTTCTGACCCGCGAGGGCGCCGAACGTGAGGGGAGCAGAGTTACTTTGGCTCACTCGTTCTTATTTAATGGCTTTGTTTCTATATCTTATTCTTTTTCACTCACTGCAGCATTCTCTGTTCCATGATGCGTATAGTTCTTTTCATGATTGTTGTTACTGAGCACCCTTCTGCATTTTGGGCATCTATATCTGATACTCCCTATAGACTGGATAGCATTGTATGTACATAATAATATATCATCTAATGACAGCATGAATTCTGCTTATTCTGTATCCAATTTCCTGACACAAGAGAAGAGTGTTGATCAAAATGACTGGCACGTCTTGAAAGCTGAAGCCGGGTTTGGGCGGCCCCGTCAGGCAAAAACTCAGCCCTGCAGCTCCGCAAACTTTCAACAAAAACATCACCGACACAGCAACTCTCGACTAGAACACGCCGGAGGAGAGCAAACATTCGGGCAAGCAAAGACATTTCGTTCTCTATCCGTCCGATCTCACCATCAGGTTGCTCCAGCGCTTCTGATCTCGTCCGAATTCCCGTTTCCAAGGCGCCCCGTGAGGCTCCAGCCCGTCGATGCCTTCTTGAAACTCATCGATCGAGACAACATCTTCTTCGCTACACTCCTTTACAGCTCCCTTTTATCCCTGGAAAACACCTTTTAATCATTCTCCTGTCGATTGCAGAATTGATCCTCGCTGCACTCTTTACTTGACATTGTTATTTGCATATTTTTGATTTATTTGGCACGTTGACAGGTTGGTTCCAGGTTTCGGAACACCCCCTTGGAGAAAGCCATAATAGGAGTCGGACAGCTGAGCAAAGACTGATTGCGGTGCGTATAATCTTTCCCTTGGCCGAGTACAGCTAGATATGCCTCTTTCTTGTTTGTGACAAATGGATTATCGGGGAAAGATGGGTGCTACTGGAGAAGTCATTGCTGACTTGTTTGTTCTCGCCTTCAGCAACAGGTACCAGGCACTACATAAAACGACAATCCTCTTTGAAAAGGCCACTGCTCTGCTTTGACATTGTGTGCAATCTCCTTTTCAAAATTACCTTACCACATTCAGCTTGTTGTCCTGTTATCCAAGTCACCAGCAGGAGAATTCCTTGCAACAAACCCGCTATTTCGCAGCACACCACAACACAACAAATATGTCTGGACGAGGAAAGAAACAAAGGGCTTCAGAGCAATCGCCAATTCAAAATGACAGTTTACCTGCTGCTACCAATGGTACAATTCACAACCAGAGCCCTAAACGCAAAGGAACCTCACCTGCGCGGCGGGGTGAGCAGCAGGAGAACATTTTCTTGTTTTGGCCTAACATAATTGGTATGCTTGTTATTTTCTGCTTCACAAAGTGCTTTTACCATATGCTTATCTCAATGTGATTGTTAATAGGATATATCCGTGTTGTCCTTGCGATTGCCTCCTTAAATTACATGCCTCTTCACCCCCGCACATGTTCCATACTCTATAGTATTTCCTGCCTCCTGGATGCACTCGACGGATATGCCGCCCGTCTATACAACCAGTCGACAACATTTGGTGCCGTTCTGGACATGGTCACCGATAGATGCACGACGGCTTGTCTGCTGGTTTTCTTGAGTTCTGCTTGGCCACGCTGGGCGATCTTGTTCCAAGGCTTGATCAGCTTGGACCTTGCTAGTCATTATATGCATATGTATGCTACGCTGACTATGGGCGGATCGGATCAGAGCCACAAGAAGGTGGACTCGAGCAGAAGCTGGATTTTGTACCAGTATTATAACAACAAGGTGAGTGTTTTTGTTCCCATGTTGCAATTTCTTTGATTATTGATGTTTTTACCGTTTAGATTGTCTTGTTCGTTTTCTGCACCATGAACGAGCTATTTTTCATCGGACTCTACCTGCTCTCCTTCTCATCTCCAACGCTTTCTCCATCGCTTCTTCAGCCTGTTGCTGGCGGCCCAGTCGCAGGGTCTGCACAGCCCGGCACACCAGCTCTTCCTCCCATCTCGACTCTTTTCGCGAGCCCCTGGAGTGCTGGTGCCCTGGAGCTGGCACGGGCCAACAAAATGGACAGCTTCTGGCCCTGGGTTATCACCGGGTTTTCCGCACCGATCATGGCCGGGAAGCAGTTCATCAACATCGTTCAAATGGTAAAAGCCAGCAGATGGCTTGCAGAAGGTGACCTTGCTCGCCGCAGACAACTACGCCTATCCAAGATGAAATAAACACGGGGATTCGGCAACAGTGTTACAACATCCCGCAGACCGGCATGGTTCAAATTGCCTTAATGGGATTCGGGAAAGACTACTTTCGATATTCTCCAGAAACCCACACTCTTTCGTTTCTTTTGACACAAGCCAATGTTGTGTATTTACCCATTTTAAAATGATATCTGCTCTTTCAAATTGAGCTTTCCCTCCAGCTTGCAAGCGATTCTCCGCTTATAACTGGAGTCATGGACAGGTGCCACTATGAGCTTTGCAACATTCCTCTGCTTCTTGTTTCGTGTGCATAAATTTATTCATTCAGTTTGTTTTTTACATTATTTCTTGCTCTAAGTTCTTAATGCAGGATTAGCTGCTTGGTCTTTCGACTTGTCTTCTTTCTTCCTTCTTTCTTTTTTCTTCTTTTTTTTTTTATGCATTTCTATCCCTGTATCATATAGACGGTTAAACATCTGGATTAATGGGCAGTTCCACGTGGCTGGGCAGACGGGAAGATAGGCTGGTATTATATTGTATATACCGATCCAATAAAATTCTCAGTGATTAGGAATCTGCGCTCGGGCATTTGTATTTGCCGGAGAGATGCTAAGCCGGCTTTGCACGGAACATATCTTGATCTGAGGTCAAAACGCTGGAGGTTAGCCATGAGTCGTGAGATCAGGCCCCCGCTAGGCGCTTTGATGCTCTACCCCATCAGGTCCGTATGGGCAGCCAACTTACAAGAAACGGAAATTCGTTCTGTAGATCGCTTTTCATCATAAATTGTCATTCTTCTTGTATCGCTATTATTCCATTCTACCGTGCTGATGTGGTAGCTGCGCCTCAGATGGTTTCTCGTGTTTTGGGGATATCTAGTGAGGTCCTAGGCGGACGGCAACACGGGTACTCTGTAGACCGATCTAAAGCGAGCAGTTGCAGCTATAGAACATGGCGTTCTAGATCCAAGAATAAAAAAAGGTACTAATAGGGCATGCTTTCTTTTTTGAAAGGTGTTTTGCGAGTTATCTGTCCATGGAAGAGCATAATGTTGCAAGCATGCAATCATGAGAGCAATGCCACGCGCACACGGTGCCACTTGATGTGATCAGAAATACAAAAGCATTTCTGGGCCTTGCACTGAGTTCAACAAAGAACAAAAGCTGCTGGCGTGCCCTTGTGCCAGGCCGCAGGCAGGCTCCTAGGTATGTGCTAGCTCCGATGGGCGCCACCACGATAAAAAAATTCCAAAGCAACTTCTTTCGGACCCCTCGGAGCCAGCGAATGCACAATGCAGTCCGGGGAAAAACGCGCTTGACGCAAGTGAGTAATCGGTATTTATGACGGACATAAAAAAGGGCGACGTCGCACCGTATGAACTGATACGGAGGAGAAAAAAGCGCTTGTCCCGCCCCGATGCCTATCACGGACCCAAATAATTGTGACCACTCCTGATTTTGGGGCGACTCGTGTTTCCCATAACTATAGGATTGGCCTTGGTGCTAGGATGTCGTTGACTCGTTGGCGGCTCGGGTCGTATTTCGCCCGTGGGGTCATGTTGAGGGGGACATCCTTGTCAGTTTAATGTTGTTGGTGACGCACATAAATAAGTGCATTTCTTGCATAGCCTCTCCACAGTCTTATCAAAAGGGTGGTGTCTATAATTATGTGCTCACTGAAGCCTGGGTTTCGTGGCATGGGGATCACCCGCAGCCTAACTCGAATTTGTTGGAGCTTGGTTCACCCTGAGGGCATGGACAACATAACTAAGAATCAAATGAACGCCTGCTAAGCTTGGCGCACGTTAGCCGTTGTAACGTTTAATCCTTTGCAGGTCAATAGAAGCTATCTTCATCCTGGTATGTATCCATGCCCTTACCTGTCCCATGTACTCCGTACAGAGCAAGCGTTTATCGCAGCGCCAGTGGATAATATATACACAATTAGCATGGATTCATATCCTTGCAACCAATAGAAAATTAGAACTGCAGCTGTAACGTATTCTCGTCCAACCGCTGGTTCCAGGCGGCGATAACCCTCCAGATGTGTCTGTGAATAAAGATCGGGCTCAGCCGTGAAAATTTCCTCGAGCTGCCCATTCTCTATTCACCAAGGCATACTACCCAAAGCGATCGAGATGGCGAGCGCTGTTGAGATTGAACAAAAGGTAACGCTATTCGAACTCAGTAGAATCATGACTTTCCTCGACATCAAAAGTGGCTGGCAGGAGCGCACATTAACGAGATGTTAGAAGCCTTATTGCGTACAAGAACGTCAGCTGGCGGAGCCAAACACGACAATAGCGATTGATGTGCGTGATTTGTCATTCCTTCGAGTTAACACATATAGTTTGCTGTTTGCCTGACTTCATTCAAGACCGACGAGCTTGACGGCGATGGAGAAACTCTCAGCTCGGATACTAGCACATCTATAAGCTCTTCCATTTTCAACTATAAATATGAAAATGGGCGACGCTATCATGCGTACCGGGCAGGCGAATGTGAGTCCTGAAAAGGAGAATGGGTTCACAGCGAATTCTCGCCCAGAGACGCTGACCGAATATTAACACGATAGATCTTCTTCCTAACGATGAAACGGAGCAGGACCGTCTTGATCTTTTGCACCATATTTTCCGCATGACGCTTGGTGGTAGTTTATTTCGAGCTCCTCTTGCACAAAACCCACAGCGGATTCTTGATTTTGGCACCGGAACAGGTGAGTACGCCATATATTTGCCGGACGCATCGGCTGCGTTAAAGGTCATTAACAAAAAGCGTTTTCTTTAGGAATCTGGGCAATCGACATTGCCGATGAATTTTCAAGCAGCGAGGTCATCGGTACTGATTTAAGTCCTATCCAGCCGACTTGGATTCCGCCCAATTGCAGATTCTATGTGGACGATGTCGAGGGCGAATGGTCGTACGAACCGGGCGAGGAATTCGATTTCATACACGGGCGCGGGATGGGAGGAAGCATTGGAAACTGGGACCAACTGTACAAACAAACTTTCAAAAACTTGAAACCAGGCGGATGGATCGAAATGCAAGAGTATGAGACAGACGTGCATTCTGATGACAATACTCTGGAAAACGCACCTCTGATCAAGAAGTTCATGCGCCTGGGGGACGAGGCCAGCGCAAAATTTGGAAAGCAGTTCAACGTGGCAGGGATACACAGACAGAAGATGATCGATGCTGGCTTCATTAATGTCAGAGATGACGTTTACAAGGTAAAGCAACCGAGTATACGCTGTCAGCTTGTGCTGCCATTTGAAAAATGCGATCTGACATATACTCCAGATTCCCATTGGGACTTGGCCTAAGGACTCGAAAATGAAACAACTAGGACGCTATCAGTTGGCACAGGTCCTTTCCGCGGTCGAGCCATTCACAATGGCCCTTTATACCCGAGTGCTGGGGTATTCTGCAGAAGAAATCAAAGTTTTGGTAGCCGGGGTCCGCGCAGAGTTCAAAAGCCCGAGAACCCATCTTTATAGTAAGTTCCATTTCATCTATGGACAGAAGCCCATGGAGCCATCGGAAACAAATACTGCTTCATGATTGAGGATCGTTGGTACTGCTGCTTTCAATACAATTAGCATCTAGGTAAAATAGTATATGTATCAAACCAGCCACTATCAGCAGTTCAGTTTTGCCGAGCTGGAATCCCTAACAAATTTCAAAGGATATCGTAGGAATGTGTCATCAGGAGTTTGTAGAGTTCACTTTCCATTCAACCATTGAAACTTACAGCTATCGGCGCATAGACAGAATGAGCAGATTTATGACCGATGTTGAATGTGCAGGATAGCTTCATAGGATTCGAAGAAGTCGATGAGAAGAGCACGGATGCAGTTGCGGCACAGGAGAGGTCCATGCTTAGCTCAGCTTCCCGAAATGGAATAGCGCTCCCGCTCACTGCAGAGCCGACATCGGACAGCGGGGCATGAGGTAGTTATCTACTCAGAGCTCAAGACACAAATCATTCTCACTTCGCAAAACATCCAACCCAATTACCACGTCAATTGCAATCTGACCTGCTTAAAAGAATTGAAAATCTTCTGGCTAGACTCTTATTATTCCCTTTCCACTGAAACAGAATACATCATGGTGAACTACAACATTGTGGTTTTCGCGGGCGACTACTGTGGGCCGGAGGTGAGTTAATCGAGCAGTTGAATTTCTAAAAAGACCAGATCAAGGAAATTACTGACTTAATTCTTTCGTGCAGGTTACGGCAGAAGCAGTTAAGGTACGTACGCGGCTGTCTTGGAAGCCGTTCGAGATATAATCATGTGAGAAGGATGCGCCCACTTACCAATTTCATGAACCAGGTCCTTAAAGTCGTCGAGAAGAAAAGGGATGACATTAAATTTAATTTTCAAGAACATCTACTTGGTGGTGTAAGTATAGCGCCAGTCGAGATTGTAATCCAAGTGCCCAGTTCTGAACAACTCACTTACCTACTTTTTTAGGCCTCAATAGACGCTAACGGAACCGCTCTGACGGAAGAAGCCCTTGACGCTGCAAAGAAAGCAGACGCTGTGATCCTCGGAGCCGTTGGCGGTCCTGTATGTACGTCCCCACTGCCGGACAGCGTTCTATTGAGCTAACCTGATTCGAATAGAAATGGGGAACCGGAGCAGTCCGTCCAGAGCAGGGAATTCTCCGTCTGCGGAAGGAAATGGGGACATTTGGAAACCTAAGGCCGTGCAATTTTGCCGCACCCTCACTCGTGGACATTTCCCCGCTGAAGGTTGAAGTTTGTCGTGATGTGGATTTCAATATCGTACGCGAGCTCACCGGTGGAATATATTTTGGTGAGAGGCGGGAAGACAATGGTGATGGCGTGGCATTTGACACGGAAGCATATTCGCGGACGGAAATCGAGAGAATTACTCGGCTGGCCGGCCACCTCGCGTTGCAACAATCTCCCCCATTGCCAGTATGGAGTTTGGACAAAGCGAATGTCCTCGCAACGAGCCGCCTGTGGCGTAAGGTGGTAACGGAGATCATGGAAAAAGAATTTCCACAGGTTAAACTCGGTCATCATCTCATTGACAGTGCAGCCATGATCATGGTCAAAGACCCACGCAAACTCAATGGTATTATAGTCACCAGCAACCTATTTGGTGATATTATCAGTGATGAGGCGAGTGTCATTCCTGGCTCTTTGGGTCTCTTGCCTAGCGCGAGCTTGAACGGGATTCCCGATGGCAAATCAAGGGTGAACGGAATCTATGAGCCCATCCATGGTATGCAAGGGTGACTTTCCATTTCCAGTTTCTCCCGTTGACTAACACGATGGTTCAACAGGCTCTGCACCGGATATTGCCGGAAAAGGCATCGTTAATCCGGTTGCTGCCATCCTTTCAATGGCTATGATGCTTCAATATTCCCTAAACCGGCCACTAGAAGCAAAGGCGATTGAGAATGCAGTGTCGAAAGTTATAGAAGCCGGAATTCGAACTGGGGATATCGGGGGGAAAGCAACAACAATCGAGGTCGGCGATGCAGTTGCAGCAGAGCTTGAGAGATCTCTCTAGACTGAGCAGATAGAAGAAAAAAGGAAAGGGTGAAATCACAAGCTTGGCCATCTCTTGCACACATCTTAGCATGGTTGAATATGGGATATGGGTCATATATAGATGAATAGTCGTTTCCATATTGACAGGAGCAAATCATGTTAATAATGCATTGGGTATCACAAAAATAGTAATATGATTCAGAACCGCAGATGCAAAACATCCAACTTCTTAAAAGGTCAAGTAGTTCTTCTAGAAGGACAATTCTAGCGGATTTCAGGCTGTAGGAACCACTCGGACTCGTCAATTCTCGCCGTCCCGATTCCCAGGTCCTGGTCTCGTTTACCTTCTGTAGCATGCATATCATTTGCGTCTTTTAAAATCCCACCACTTGTTCGTAAAGCTTTACGAGTACTATCTCTCCGCGTACGTGTATAGTACCTGTCGTCACGAGCAAAAACTTGGAAACCTCGAACGTGAGTGTCTTTGCCGTTCTGATGGTTCTCACAGATCCGGACCTGTATAACCATGGCCTTCAGGATACTTCCAGCAGATGGATCGCCGTCATCGCCAAAGATGTCGTCACAGACATCACTGCCACCGTCTTCATCACCGTCTCTCTCGTAGTCATGAAACGACTCCTCGTAGCCCATCTCCTTTGGGCTTTTAGATGGGTTATTACTCTCTGTGACATTGCGCTTTCTTTGCTTTGGTCGCCGCTCGTGGCTCCCACCAACTCCTTCCAAGGGAATATCCACCCAGCCGCATGGCGCTTCACCTTGCCAAGTAGCGAACTCAACCAGATCATTGCCACCCATGCCCGCCAAAAACACCATCTTAGTAGGTGTGTAGCTTTCATCAAGCTCAAAGTCAAGGTATACGCGTATTCTAACCAGGGCGACGCGCTTGAAAAAATGTAGGGTTAGGGTATGTGGCTGAGGACCGTCGGATTGCCAGAACTGGGAGGGAGAGGGATGACGCAGGGCAGCGATGCCACAGCCAGGTTTGTGAGTAGATACAGTCCATGAGGCAAGAGAGGAGATTTCTCGGAGGTCTGGAGGGATTGGAAAGGATGTTGGCTTTTCTAAACATGCGCGAGAAGGGTTAGAAATGTGAGCATTGAGACGGAAAGAAGAAGGGAAAGGACCACAATGCGATAACATACGATCATCTTGCATCTCATAATCTTCGTCTTCATCTTCGTCTTCGTCTTCTGCTTCTTCGTCTTCATTCTCCTCTTCCTCATCCCCTAGATCGCTGATATCATCCTCGTCGAAGTCTTCATCTTCAGCACCTTCTAGAACCTCCGGTGCGGGCTGAAAATGAGGGTTTTCAGAGATTGGAGCTCTTGATGTCCGTAAGTTTAGTCCAGACGGCCCGATTGCTAGGCGCCGATGGTGGCTGTGGTGTTGTTCTGAAGCTGCGGCGGCAGCCGTACTGTTTGTTGGTCTTGAGGGTGCTAATTGGGGCACATCGGCTCTCGCTGTTGACGAGAATGCGCCATCCTCGCTGGGAAAAATAGGTCGCCGAGGATTGGGTCTCGGCATTGAATAAGAGAGGTGAGGTAGATTCAAGAACGGATGGCCTAAAGAGCCCAAGGAAATCAAATGCAATGAAGATCTGATATCTGATAGTTGATACGATCTCGATCATCGAGAAGATGTTGCTAAAAATAGGCAAATAACTACCCAAACTTTCCCCACCGTCGTTGTAGCCTGGACAGGGGCACATCGACATCGACTCCAACTTCTCACAGGGTGCGGATTCAAAACCAGCAAAAGATTCAAGCTAGAATCATCTTTCCTATCTGAATTTACAACTACTATCTGAACTATTTCTACTTTTTCAACATCTATCAAATCAAGTGGGTATACAATAGAGCAACCATCGACAAAACAACACACTGCAAAGGAACCCTTCTTGAGACGGTCTACACCGCTCTTGATTTCCATCCTTCTTGACGCTAAGCATTTACATACCTCTTTCATGTCCCCAGAAATAACAAACCTGACACTTTCATGGTTGTTGTCACCGAAATCACTATCCACAAGCAGGACTTTGTGCCGCGTATCCTTTAGCCTGCTGTTTTGATCAACCGAATCTTGCTGGAATAGAAACCCAGCTTTGATCACGAGTCATTGCTCGTCATCTTGGACTCGTTCGCCCGCTCCATGTGGAACCTTCTGTTCCCGTCTGGCGCGCCGTCGGAAGAAAACGCGTTTGCCCCATTTCCAGGCTTCAACGCCCAAGAAAAATAAGAAAGCCTCGATGAAGACAATGCCCCATTCCCAAGAGATCCCGGTGTGTTTGAAGACTTTGTGGTTAATGACAGGAATATAGAGGAGAGGGAAGATCGTGACGAATCCAGCAATGATGGCCCAGAAGAGGAACTGGTTGCGCCAGACGTCGTGTATCCACTGAGTAAAGTATTTCTTGGACTTGGGTTGCATGCGGAAGAAGCTGCGGCGCAAATTAACCATCTCCCAGGCGAGGAAGAGAGCGAACCAAGTCAGGCAAACGAAAGTTGTTGCACGGGCGCGAAAGACGGTATCGCATTCCGCAGAGTAGGTCTCGTTACAATGAGTTCCCAAATTACCATCGCCGAACCCGAACATTACGAGAGAGAAGGCGGCAAGACAGAGGGCAGACATCCAAAGACCATATGCGAGTATGTCAATAATGATTTCAGTTGTGAAGATACCTTGTTTCTGTACGGGAGAACATGTTAGCCTCAACTGCGCTTAACAAAACAAAACATCAACGGATTATACATACGCTTTGTGGCGGCCTGTCCATGATATCAGGGGCGGCTATTTCCATACCGAGACCCATATCTGGCATACCGGAAGTAATCATGATAATCCACAAAATTTCAACTGGGGCGAGTGGAAACACAGATTGGTCATTTCGGTCTTTGAACGCCAGCCCGATAAGAAGGGTACAAGCCTGGGCGATATTTTCGGCAAGCAAGTGCAAGACAAACTTTTGGATGTTGTCGAAAATACGACGGCCTTCCTCGATGGCGTTGAGGATTGATGCGAAGTTGTCATCGGTCAACACAATATCAGAAGCATCCTTGGCGACATCAGATCCCGACTGACCCATTGCAATGCCAACGTCGGCGTGCTTTAATGACGGAGAGTCATTGACTCCATCACCAGTCATAGCGGCAAATCGTCCACGTCTATGCAGTGCTTGGATCATTCGGACCTTGGTATGAGGGGCGCAGCGAGCGATGACAACAGGTAAGGTAGGTAAATTGTCAATTTCTTGATCAGACAGCTTGTCGAACTGACTCGCTGTCATAACCATTGCGTCTGCCACTTCCTTTGAAACAGTACTCAGATCGGATGGAATGATGCCAATTTGGGCAGCAATAGCACGGGCTGTGCCGGGATGATCACCGGTCACCATGTGGACTTCGATTCCAGCGTTATAGCATTCCTTAATAGCACCGGCTGTTTCGGGACGAGGGGGATCGTACAGTCCAATTAGACCATGGAATTTTAATCCTTTCTCAACGTCTTCACGGCTGATTTCACCATCCTCGAGTACAGACCCGGTGTATTCACGGCTAGCAAGAGCTAAAACACGAAGGCCTTGTCCCGCCAGGCATTCCATGTTCTCAAGAACTTGGTCGCGAACATCATCAGTCAAGGGAACAGACCCAGTGTCTGGATCGAGAATAATCGAGGTGCAGGCATCAAGAATTCGCTCCACTGCACCCTTGGAGAAAACCATTTGCCGATCTTCCGACGAGGTAACTTTATGATAAATGACGGACATTTTCTTCACATCGGAGTCAAAGGGAAACTCAGCCTTCTGATGCCAGACCGCATCGTGGCCTTTGGTCCATCGATCCTTGTTCCAGTTGAAACGTGAAGCAAAAACTTGAATAGCAATCTCGGTTGGTTCGCCACGAGCGTGCCATTCACCGGCTTCAGATTTGTAGACATGGGACAGATTTGCCATTGCAGCAACGTCAAGAAAGTTTTCCAACGCTTTGTACTTCAGGAGGTCTTCAAGTGGAACCGGGTCAATATCAGCGTTCAAATCCATTTGTACAGGCTGAATCTCCTGGAAACCCATATCGCCAGTTTGCGGGTTGAATGGCTCATTAGAATTGCCGACCGAAAGAGTTCCCATGGAGGGAATCCAGGCCTTCTTGGCCACCATTTTGCCCTGGGTTAGTGTTCCGGTTTTATCGGAGCAAATGTTGGTGACTGCACCCAGGGCTTCGAGAGAGTCGAGTTTTCGAACAATGACGTTCCTTTGCACCATGCGCTTCGTGCCAACAGCCATGGTGATTGTTAAGACAACCACAAGACACGCAGGAATCATACTCAGACCGGTAGCAACTGCATAAATGATAACTTCGTTTGAGTCACTCCATTTGTTCGCACTCATGACGATGATAGCGAATAAAACAGCAACACCAAAGAGTATAAGAGCAAGCTTGGATAGCTTCCTTTGTAAGGGTGTCCCCACGTTAACACCGAGGAATCGACCCACGGCATCAGTTCCAGTCAACGCCCAAGCTTGCAGGTACCAGCGTTTTTTCGTTTCACCGGCTGGCCCACGCTTCACCTGGCGACGCTTGCTATTTGAGGCACGGAGAGCTGCAGCAATAGAGCCGATTTCTGTTTTCATTCCGGTCGCGACTACAACTCCTCGGGCACGTCCTCGAGTTACCGTAGACGAGCTGTATGCTATGTTGAGGCGATCCCCAGGTCCGATATCTTCTTTGAAAGTCAGTTCGGCATCTTTTTGAACAGGTAGAGATTCGCCGGTAAGAAGTGCCTCGTCCGTTTCAAAGTTAACTGCTTCAACGAGTCTGAGGTCTGTTAGTCGCCAAATCTGTCAACATTTGAACAAGGCGTTCTCACCTGATATCAGCGGGTACAGTGTCCCCAGTTTTGAGTTCGACCATGTCTCCCGGGACGATGTCCGTCGAGGGAATAGTTTTGGTTTCCCCTTCACGAGAAACTGTGCCTGTCGGAGAACTTAAGGACCGTAGAGAATCCATAGTCTTTTCGGCGGCATATTCCTGAAAGAAACCGACAACGATGTTCAAGGCAATCACAGCAGCGACGACTCCTCCTTCAATAAAGGACTGGATTCCGAAACTCACGGCCATAGCCATGATAAGGACCTAAAGACACAATTGGATCAGACGAAAAGAGTTCTAATGAATATTGGGTTGAAAGGGAAAAGGGAATGGGCCGCTTAACTAGCATCATAGCATTGGCTACTTGACGGATGAGGATTTTGACGACGGATACTCCCTCTCCTTCTTCGAGCATGTTGGGGCCATATTGTTCGAGGCGTCTTTTGGCCTCTTCCCCTGTGATCCCATCATCGGGATGGGTATTCAACTCTCGGATGGCTTCTTCATAGGTCAAGCAATGCGCAGGACGAGATAGGACGCCCTGGGTATCCCCAGTGCCCTCGGATGTTTTCTCCATGGACAAAGAGAATGGCAAGAGAGCGCTGACAATTGAGATATTGCAGTGAGCGGAGAGTCAGCTAAGCCAGCGGAAAGTCTAGAGAATGCAGAAGAGCGGCGGATATGCCAATATAACCGATGAGGGTTTTTCGGTTCTTTTTCACGGCCACAGCAAGGGATGCGAGATTCATTTAAGTAACTCCCCGAGCCTTCAGGAACGCCTAGGTTCTCCCGACTGTTTTCCCCACTTTCGTCATGGAAAAGTTACGTCCACACCGCAAAAGCAAGGACGCCGGTTGTCTGAGAGGCGAAATCACGCTGGTATTTCCGTTCCTACGCCAATCAAACCCCCCCCGTGGAGGGAGAGTTTGGAAGCTACCATGGTCCACTCGTAACTCCCACCCCACTCTTCCGCTCGGATTTTCGCTGTGTCGCTGGCCACCGATGATTCATCCATGGCGGAGGAATCCCTTGGCCCTGACAAAGGCATTGCTTGGCAGCTCCGGAGAGAACAAATGAGCGGTCTTCTCAAATGGACGTTGCAGATTATTGGCGGGGCGAACAAATGAACCCCTCCACAACAAGTCGTCCCCAGAGTTCTTGGTGCGAACAGAGGTGATAAATCTCATCGCCTACCGGTTTAAACCGCTGCAAACAAGAAGTTCAGGGATCTTTCTGGTCCAGAAGGTTCCGATCCGTTCGCCCCCAGTTACAGCTCGCATTACTAGCCTCCGAGGACTTCAGTTTCGTTGCCAACACGGTTATCGGGAGTATCGTGTTCTCAAGCCCGCTGAAGAAAATCAGTATTTTCAACCGGGCTTACCTTCTCCACGTGCGCTTTATTCGTTTCTGGCCTTTCCGGTGCAAAGCTCCGCGTCTCCCCCATGGAACGCAGCCCTATAGGGATTGGCCATGACCGTGGCCACCACCGTCTTTCCACCCTGGAACGCGGCGGGCTTTTTATCCAACAAAAATTTTCAACCTTTTCTAGTGTTCCGCCAAGCGGATTATAGTTCTTGGCACGGAGGACGGGGCCTTGGCATAGACTTCACGTGATGATAAGATCCACCCGCCTGTGAGCCACTTTGGGAGATAAGGGCTGACATCATCGAGCCGATTATCTTCCCGCAACGTCTAGCTCCTCAGGAGTAGGATATCTTTTGCGTCAAACCGACATTGATAGCATGATTGAAGGGACAGGCTGAAGCGTGAGATGAATGCACTCCGAATTCTGCAATTGATGCGATTTCAATCCTCAAGCGTTGCGGAAATTTCGGCATTCACGGTTTTACTAGGATGAGCTGGTCAACCGGGAGTTGCGCCATCGCGATTGAAGCCATGAACCGCATTGGCCATTAAACGGGGAAATACGAGTTCGTTTCAAAGTGAATACCGAGCTAGGTGCATTTGGGAGTTATCTTTGGGCATGTGTTGTTACACTTTGGGCTGCCTCGCACACTATCAGACAGTCTGTTGTCGGAAAATTAGCTTACCTTTCCACTGACCTCCGGACTTGATCGCATATCTTTCTGAAATCGATCCAATCCAGCAGAGGCTTTCAACCTTTTAGTTGAGCCTTCCAATGCCTTGGAAATTATCGGACCGCCGCAACGACGAGCTGTGGATTGATGAAGAATCTTTGACTCGGCAAAAAACATGAAAATTCATTGGATGTGTTTGCAGGCAATCGAACTTGCTCCACAACTGATGAACAGCATGGCTGCACGGGGACTTGGCTGATGTCCAACGAGACACATCTCGTCCTGTATGTACTGCGATACGGATGGAGTACAGTCTCTGACAATGTAAGCTTATTTCAAACGAAAATAGCCCTGCAGCCTTAATCACTAGAATGCGAGACTTCATTAAGCTTAACCATCTATAAGGTTTTCGCTTGAGGTCCTGACGCAACACTTCCAGAACTGCGTTTCAAGAATGCATTGCCTAATTCATATGTGTTAACTGGATTGCCCTTCTAGGCAACCTCTATTTTGAATCTAAGCCAAGATTCAACTGCGGGGAATTGATTTTGGTTGCGGAACAAATATCTTACCGCTGGTTCCTCCCCATGCCCAGAGCCGCAGTCCACATCAGCCAGGATTTCCCGTCCAAAACCAACCTGGGAGGTAGGGAGGCTTAGGGCCGTTCCCGGAAGTATTTCAAGAGGCTTTCACTTTGCATATTAGAGCTCCCGCTTCAAAAATTTGAATCCGTCAGGTTTCGAGCCCTCAACTTAATGTGCAGCGGTCGCCTGGAGAGTTCTGCAGTTTCAGCCGATTCAAACAGCACCTCAACAAGTTTCCAATCCGTGACGTGTCCTTCCAAGATTCGACTGGCCATATTCTTGTGAAAATGGGGAAGATATCGTTAAGTTCATACCAGACACGGGACCCCGGACTATCTCCTTTTTGGGTGATCGTCTTCAGTTCGCTTGTCTGAGCCAGCTCTCCACATGGGGATCTAGATGTAATCGCCATCCATTAACCAAGTATAATAGTCATAACCAAGTACAATGTATATGTATGCACTATGTACTCCGTACGCCAGCCTATTCTACAAAAGTTGATTGGAAAGTTGCGGTATGTCTAAAGCTTCGCTTGATGCATATCCGAGAAGTTTGGATTCTTGATGCCGCGTATACCGGGGGTAATTCAGGAGCTTTCGGCACAATTATTCCACTGTCACTACACCCAGTGCCTCGCCGTACTTTACTCTCTGTCCCTTCTCGATCTTCCACTCCCAGCCTCCTTCCTTCTCACCGCCCAATCCGGGATCTACATTCTTTGGAGCCCCCATCGGTGCCTCGAAGATTAACACAATGGAGCTACCCAGCTGGAAACCGCCCATTTCTTCACCCCGCCTCAGCGCATGACCTTCTAAAACCTTACTCGCAAGATGGTACGTTGCTTCAGCGTAGCCGGGGTGAACTTCTCCACGCTGGGCGGCAAGAGCAGCCTGGCGGTCAGCTTCAGTATCTGTAGTGAGGCTGTTGGTGCGTAGTTCGCGATCAAAGTTTATTTTGATGGATCCGACGTTCGTTGCGCCGACGGGAGTAAAGCTGAAGAAACCCCATCTCCACCGGCCAAGGAGGACGACCCGCTCGTTGATGGTGAAAAGACCTGGTAGTGTGCGTTGTAGATACGGTGAGACAGAGAAGAGTTCACCGGCGAAATGGCGACGGCTCTCAACAACCCACGGAACCGGGGAGTGGAATCGATGGTAGTCTCCTGGCGCAAGGTAAATGACGGCATAGTATAGCGCTCGGTTTGATGTTGGCTTGGGCATGTACCAAGGAGTTTCGTTTTTGGCGAGCTCAGCTTGTACATTTGCTTCGGATTTGTAGCTCGACTCGACTGATGCATCCATCGAGCTGGCCTTTTTACCAACTTCTGCGTCTTTGCCCCCGGACAAAAGCAAAGGTAAAGTGTAAGTTATGCCGTTCACTTTAGCAAACTCCTCGTCTGCTTCCACGTGGTCGCCTTCAACCTTCCGTCCCGGCAATTCAGCGCTATCGGATCCAGACGTTTGCTGAGCAGCTTCTGGTTTTGGAGTCCCTGCGTCCCGCCCGAGAAGAGCATCAAGGCTATAGGTCATGCCTTTGATCTGCTCGACTTCTCCTCTCTCGATTATACCAAATTGGAGAACACGACCGTCAGCTGGAGAGAGAACTGCGTTAGGGTCGGGGTCCAAAGGCCGCACTCCAGGTTTCAATTCTCGGTAGAAAAATGCGGCGAGATTGGGATAGACATGAAGGTCGGGTTCGGCCACTTCGCTCAGATTTACTCCAAAGACCCAGGAGTACAGTTTGAATCCCGGAACTCGAAACCAATAAGGCAATTGCAGCTCGTTGAAACGGCCCCATAAACGAGACATCGCCTTGAGAGGTAAAGTCGACATTATCTGGACCTGCCATGGCCCCGATAGGCGTACTCTCTTCCTTCGAGAAATATCTTCATACCCTTGCGCCGATTCTCGTAGCTGCCTTTCTCTCTCAGCCTTTTGACTCTTATAGAACTGAACAACACCAAGATAGGCGATTCCCAGTCCAACGGGAATGGAGTACCACTCAACCTTAGTCTTGCTCAGAGCGAATCTCAATTTGAACCAAAATGACTGGTTTCCCTTGGGAGCTTCATTTTTTTGATCTTGATCATGCCGCCAGTACCTCGATGAGGAGAACTGACGGCGCGGAGGAGGATATCTTTTCATCTGGGCGTAAATTGACAGGTTGGTGTGATGCAGGCCTGTTGGTCTGCTGGAGACCGCTCTCCGCATCACACAAGGGAGCGACATGATCCAATATGACTTTCCATCCGGCTAAATCAAAGTGAACAGGTTCAAGGGAGTGGTAAGACTGATTGCAAGCACAGTGACAGTAGAAAAAGCAGAAAATGAGAAACAAGCTTGATCCTCATGTTGGCTGCGGGCCGACATATCTTCCGACCCCTTTGAGAGGCGCAACAGGCATCAGGCCAGATGGCACTCAGACAAACACCGGCAGACAAAATGATGAATCTCAGGCTGGACACTGGGATTGAAATCATCATGAGTATACATATGTCCTTAATGGAACTGCATTTTATCTACTTGTGCAAACCGCCGAGAGGCTAGTGTTCAGGTACATTTCTTGTTGTTATAAGTTCCTTTGTAGATGATTCATTCACTCTTCTCGCAACGCCTGTGCCGATCCCGACACCTCCAAACTGTGCCTCTTCGTCAAGAAAAGCCCACTTAACTGAATTGCAATTGTATTGCTTTAGCTGTGCTGAAGACAGCTGAGGCAGTTGAGACAATCTTCTACAGAGCACCTGTGGATCTGCAAAGCAATGGCAGCAAACCCAGTTCCAGCAGATGCAGAAGTCAATGCCGGTCCAAGTGCCCACGATGTCGACGGGCTCAGCTTACAGATTCTTTCGCCTTCATTCAAAACATCAGCTCGAATCTGCTTTGACCGTGTCAGTCCATCGACGACAGTTTCTGAATTGAAAACAATGATATCGGCAGCGTTAGCGACTCGACCTCTTCCGGAAACCCAAAGGTTGATTTACAGAGGCAAAGAGCTTTCCGACACGCAGGAAACACTGACCAAGATTCTTGAGCTGGGAATCGTAAGTCTTGGAGTGATCCCGATGCACATTCGACACTGACGCAGTTCGCAATAATTAGGGCGAGACTCACTCGATTCACCTTGTGCTCCCGCCAGGAACCCCGCTCCTGGAGACCTCTATTTCTCAGGAACAGAATGAGGTACAACAGAACATATTGCACACCTCAATTCAAGAGTCGAGTTCTCGCCGATCCCCGAGAATCCAAGATCTTCTGAACCCAGTTCCAACCCCGACGAAATTACAGCTTGAATCCGGTCAGGAATCCATAACGCAAGGCACTGTTACCGGCGGTTCACAATATCCCTCTTTACGTGTGTCGTCCGAGCCGACGCTCAATGATTCTCGGGAGCAGCCTGGTCGGCAGATTGGCCCCGATTTGTTCAATCGTGGAAGCGCTCGGGTTAATACTTTCAGCCCTGCAAGTGGCATCTACCCCACTCGGTTTGGACAAAGCCCTTCGCTAGAACAAAGCTTTCGGCGGGACGCATTGAGTGATTCTGAGATGACGGAGTCTGGAGTTCCGCATACGGACTTGCAGGGATTACACATAAATTATAGGACCGGGAACTCTACAACGCCTTCTATAAACACAAGTCGCCGCCACGCGCGTAGTAACAGAGTCACGAGTAACTCTACGACTGGATTGACTTCCTCAGCTCCAACTACCGAGGAGCTTCATGTGGAAGCAACGCGCTTGTCAATTCTATCGCAGCGCGTCATCGCAATGGAAGATCGCGTCAACCATGGCGTAATTCCTGCTGTCGATGAAATCACAGAAATACGCACTCAACTCTATCGGATGCAGGATGAGCAGTATCAAAACCCTCTGAAACCACGAGATGCCTCTTTGGAGGGCTGGATAGCTCGAACCTTGAATCTTGCTACCAGAGCTGATCTACTCCGAGTCGTGAAGGCTCGAGAGAAAGGTTTCGGCCTTTATCAAAGCAACTCAGAGCCCATTGATACCGGTACCACCCCAACGACTGCCACATACCTGCTTCAGGCTCCGAATGGCGACCAATATGTCGTGAAGCGTCCGGATGGTCAACATACAACTTCGGTTCCTCAGCCCAGGACGCCCAGAACTGCGCCTAACATTCCTGGCCTCGTTTTTGGTGGCAATATAGCCCAACTAGGAGTGCCTGGTCTTGCGCGTGTTCCCTTAAATCGCGTCTATAGACCACCTTTGGTTCGGCGTCGGTATAGAAGATACGTCAGACCCATAAATGTCATTGCCATTGTTCGCAGTATTTGGCTTTTCATCCGGTTATACTTCTTCAGTTATCTCTTCAGTACACGTGGGTCGTGGCTTCGAACCTTTCTTGTGATGGCGTCTGCTGTTATCGCGGTATTTTCGGAAACCAGCTTTCCCCAAAGGCTTCAGCGTTTTCTTTTTAGCCCAGTCCAACGACATTTGGAAAACCTTTTACCTGTTGATGGACAGCAGCCTCGAGAGCCCCATACCACCCAGCGACCTGAAGGTCTGAATGCCAACCCTGATTTGCGCAACGAACACCTAAATAACGGCCGAAGGCAGGAAACTCCAGTCCATGGTGATCAGGGCGGAATGTGGGAAGGTCTTCGCAGTTTAGAACGATCCGTTGCAATATTTATAGCGAGTTTTGTCCCAGGCTTAAGCGAGCGTCATATCGCAGCTAGAAATGCAGCAGTAGAAGTTGCGCGACGGAATGAAGAGCGACAACGACAACAGGCAGAAAATCAAGCAAACGAAGAAAACGCCAATGCCACTGATAGCGTCAACGTGGAAAATGGCGCGAACCTTGGATCCTCCAACGTTGCCAATGCAAGCGAATCCCAACAGAGTCAGCAACCGAATCAAGAACCGAGGGATCAATAAGGCGTTGCGTCCCAAGTTGCGCTGGTTTTTTTCCTATTGTCATTGTGACAAGGTAAGGTTCATGATTGCGATTCACCTTGAGATTGTTCCCTTTATATGGGTATTAGACTTCCCTTCGCTTTTCACTCTGCTTTAGTACCCTCGATTCGCTCGGGTGATCTTTACATACTTGGAAAAGCAGGGCTCAAAGCAAAATTGTAACGCAGAAAGCACACACCATTGATGATTTTCTGCATGCAAAATATCAACACACGGTAGCAATATAAAAAATATCCTTATGGTCTTGATTCTAGAGTCTGTTTTATTGTAAGGATGTCAGGTTGGTGAAACTTGGTGACCTTTTAGATATAACTCAAAGCCTTCTCTACAATATGCATCTATGAGAGGTCGACAGCATTGCGTATTTCTTGACTTTAAACAGAACAGCAAATCACTGATTAGACAAAAGCTGTAGATCATCCGTAAACAGTTCTATAATTTTGCCGCGGAAGAAGTCGCAGAACCCGCATCGCTCGCCGCACTGCCGGCTGCACTGACAACGAGAGCAGTAGGCATTGAGAGGAAATCTTCCTCACCATTGAAATGCCTGCACCATTAAAAGTTAGTTGCATAATAGAAGCATTTTCCTACTTGTCAGTTACGTACCAGCCTCTCTCCTCTCCCGCACTCAAAAACGAGCAATCTCCATTGTGCACACAGTCCCACCCACCACCGACTCCTCTCCCATCTCTCCATCGCGGGACCTTTCTCCCGCAAATCTCCTCCGCCTTATCCTGCGCCTCCAAATCCACGTCCTCCGTCGTACTCCCACCTTTCCGCCTCACAAAAGTACTCAGACTGGCCGTAAACGGTCTAAAGTCCTCCTCTGAAGAATCCTCAGGCATATTACCCGTCAATGCCCTGCCCATTGCAATCAACGGGGCTGCGTGCGTGCATACCATGATCGCGTGGCTCTGGTGATTGCAGGGGTCGTCCGGATGAGATTCAGCGTGCGATGCGAGTTCGGCGTCGACGGTGGCGATGATGTGTGCGAGGGTTGTGGCTATGCGGTCATGGAGCTGGGCAATGGTTTCGCCATTGGGAGAAGGGATTATCCGCGCTTTGTATTGGCGTTCAGGCGGAGACGCGGAGTGGGTGCCGAGGATGGTTGGGAAGTGTGTGGCAAGGATCTCTGGGGTGGAAGGAGACGGATGAGTGAAAAAGGAAGAGGAGCCGAACCATTCTCTGTGATATAAGTTAGTCAGATAAAAAATGCACATCAACATCAGGACCCGAAACGCAACCTACCCAAGGCCGTTTTCGACTCTAACCGCCAGCTCAGTATCTTCCCTCTTCTCATCTTTTTGGATATTTTTCAAGCCTTCCACAGTCGGTTGAATTGTCTGCAAGCATCTGTAAAACGGGCTGCAATATACTCTGCATGGTTTGGGTTCGAATCCTTCGCTGCATACATGCGCGGCTAGCTCATGCGACTGTCGGACACCTGGTTGCGTCAGTGTTGGGTCGACAGGAATTCCGGTCGGTGTTGGATAGGTTGCATGGTATGTCCCTGTGGACAAATCTATCGTCCAGTTTAGTCGGTGCTGCAAACCAAAATGGGATGGGTTCCTAGTTAGCAAAGCTCACTGAACTCGCATGAGCGGGGAGGGGCAGTGGAGGACGGCGGAACTGACTTACCCCATGTCGGGTAATATAGATCGTGTCGAGAGGCATTTATACGGCTTAAGGCTGTTCGTAACCATGAAGCTTCTGATCTAGATCAATCAAAACGGAGGTTAGAGCTTCATATGTTCACAGCTGCGGTCGATAACTCAAGGCTATGAAATACATCTCGGCTGTGGCAGAACCGATCGACCCGGGCGGTGAAGAAACACCTCGGCTTGAGCTGTTGTCCAAGCATTACAAAAAACAGAATCTTCAGCACAGGAAAGAATTCACGGGAGACATTTGAATTCAGATACGGTTATGTGTTTGTCTAAACATGGGTTAAGCATCCTAAATTAAAAATGAAACCTGCTATCTTTTGGAGAAGCCGTCTCTGAACTCCACCATGCAAGCGAGCGGTACAACGCCATGAATCCCGCAAAGTATCATTTCGTGGAACCTTTCTTTTGCTCGGCCCTCTAATAAAAGAAACCGATGATCTTGCCAGCAACGTGCTTGCGCCTGGCCTCCTCGTGGTCCATGATACCGGCAGAGGTGGTCAAGACGATGTAACCAAATTGACGGGAAGGAAGGAGTTTGACAACCCATTTCTCAAGCTCACGGAGCTGGATGTTGTAACGGGGGCTGATAACACCGGTCTTGTTGAGGCTATATTGCATTCAAAAATCAGTCCAATGTGTTCGAGCGACATCAGTTAACCGCCAAAGAACATACCGGCCATTGAGCTGAATGACAATCTTGCCAGAGCGGTGGTCATCGACTTCCTCAAACTCGCCAATGTAGCCTAAATTAAAAAATTGTCAATGATATGTAGCGAAGAATTAAAAGTTACCAATCACGAATTAAAAAAATACAAAATCGAAAATCGAGATTGCGACTGGAAACATGTAAGATCTTCGCAAAAGATTAATATATCGGGCATTTAAAGGGCAGACATCGTGAAGTGATTTAAAAGTCGAGATATCCGCCTAGTTATCAGCCCGAAAAAGAAGAAAAAAACACTCCACTGCTCAAGTCCCTTTACAAAGAGAAAAACAGTGATTCTAAAGGCGAAATTCACATACCATGTTTCTGCATCACGGTCAAGAACTTGACAATGACCTTGGAGCTGGGTCGGATGAGAACCTGACGTTTTCCAGCCTTCTCGGCATTGTTGATGGCATTGAGCGCATCATTAAGCACGCTAGTCTTGACCATTTTGACGGGTTATCAACGGTAGCTTTCGCCGGTGGAGATTCTCAAATCGAACGGAGTGGAAAAAAATCCTCGTTGGGAAATGAGGTATCTATACATGTCCCAAGGGCAGAAATCTTCCCTTTTGAGATCCCTTCCATCCCCCCGTACCTTCACGGTAAGATGGACAGGGATTTTCAAAAGGGAGAAGAAAGCAGAACAAGTTAGCCTTCAGCAGCTTTTTATTTATCGAGCGCAAAGAGTGCCCTCTTCACTAGATGGGAAGAGAAGAGGGTTCTTCAGCCCGTGCCCATAGAGCATTGAGAAGAAGCGTATCATCGTGCCCACCATCACTCCCGCAGCACAAGGATTGCTTCTTCCCAAGCTAGCTGAAAAATTTGGGTTGAACACTGGAACAAAAGGGGTTTAGGAGTACATACCTCGATTGACGTTGATGGCGATGGTCTTGCGTTAGGACTGAGGAATGTCGAAAAATCCGATGCGAAGTTGGGGGTCAAATCGAACGCACTAACGAATTAGCGCAACGCACAACCTAGGGCTTTATTTTATCTTGCCCTAGTTAGTCTTTTCGGGAAAGGACCTTTTGACTGGATCACGTGACGTATAAAATCCACCTGCACCATTATCTTCAACAGCACGGCAATGTCCTGTTCCAGCATCTATGAACTCCTTTTGTTTGAATGCCATCCAGGGCTATGGACTATGTCTCAAGTCAGGCAAAGGTAAGGGTACACGCGAGGGCTATAGATATGATGGATGGTATTACAATCTGCTCTAGAAAATTAAATGTCAAAGGGCAGTAATAAGGTGCTGTGCTGGTGTCTAAATTCGGGGGAAAACGGGAAGAAAAGAGAGAATTAGGGGACGAGAAAAAAAAAAGAAACCCTCTCCATCGTCTCAAATGTTCATCCATCCATCACCCGTTCACTTCTCCGTACTCGCCGGCATAAAAAAAAACCAACAATTTTTGATTTCCAAACAACCCAGTCCCAGGAAGCAAATACTAGGTTGTAAGGAAGGTACATGACTTGGGGCATACATGATTTAAACGTAAGGTTGGGGGGCGGAAACCTTTCTGGAAACAAGCATCAATACATCATACCGGGGGGATGCGACAAGGGCTTTGGTTGCTGCGAAATGAAAGGGCTTTAACGCGTCAATGCTTGCTGGCATAGGGGGCGGGCGGGCCTGTGCATGTTCGGGGCGATAGGAAAACGGGGGTTGTTCTGCTCGGTGAGTGGGGCTATTGATTGAGTCCATGTGCAATTCCTGTGCAGTAAGATGTCGGTAGATCTTCCAATTGCGTATCACTCTGTAATTTCCTTTTAAGGCAATCTTCGAGCGGCGCTTCTATCACCTTCACCTGTCGGACGAACTTCCTTGTCACTTTCCATGATTGTTGACCATCATCAAGGATATCAGGTGACAGTTCTCCTTGGCGGAATAACAGCGGACCCGGGGAGCTAGGCAAGATTATCATCGCAAATCATTTATGACATTGCCGCCGCAGTAGCCAAACCAACTTGTCGCTTGACTTGTTCGCGGGCCCATCGTGCAGTATCGATAGTGCGACTACTGTAGTCCCGATTGGATCGGGTTTCTCTTACAAGGGCAGAGACGAACTCATTGCGGAATAGGGATGCAAATTCACCGTTGGGGAACACATCGGCCAAGTCACTGACGTTCGTTAGCCTACTATACAATCCATGTAGAAGGCAAAAATGAAACATACCCAATTACACCCATAGTTGATCTCATCAACCCCTCACTTCGAGTGCCTTCATGAGCAATGTGATTGATGAGTTGAAATATCGATTCAATGAAAGGTGTAAGATTATTGGCTAGTCAATGTTAGTTCGGGATTCTTATCAAATAAATATCAACATTACGCACCATTGGGTGTACCCTTATAAGCAAGGAGGATGCCACCCCAAGCATCCATGATTCCTTCACGGAGAGAAGTGACGTAGTCAAGCGTGTCCTGAGAGACATCGTTGCCGACAGTCACGCCTGAAGCCTGCTGAAGAACTTGGCCCACGACAGGCAAGTATGTCTCAAAATTGGTTCCAATGGCCTGTGCGATGTCACCAAATGTCAAGAGAATAGCGGGCTTGAGCTGATTGGTGATCGTAGTACTCTGAAGGTTTAATTGTTAGCGTAAGTCAGGAAATAGATGGGAAAAGCCTTACTCTCAGCAGATTGAGGAGATAGTTCATGAATGTATCACAGAAAGGCTGAGCCTTTTCATTCAAGGATCGTGTAATATCGCTCACTAGGCCAATAGCCATAGAGCACAGACCAGGCTCTTCTTGATTACCCAAAGCATTATAGAGGAATGGTGAGAAAGCTTCCATATACTTCAAGAAATCATTCTCCACTGCACTAGCGATGGCACCGACGGTAGCGAAAACGACATCTGGAACGCTGGATTTGGGAGGCAAGGTAGACAAAACCTTGAGCATAAGATGCATAATACGGTCTGCCTGTGGTTTTATTTCCGTTTCTAGTCGCTGAACAATAGCCTTGTCGAAAGGTAAGCGACATGGGATAGAACGAAAATAGTTTCAAAATGAAGATGACTTACAAGAAGGACACTGGTCAGACTCGTCTGGAGTTCTTCGAGAGTAATACGGTCCTCGACACTGACGACCTGCTGCTGCATGGAAATAGTGCGCTCCAGTCTTTCCATTATGACATCTACCAAGCTTGCGATCACATGAAGGCAGTCGTTGGCTGCATTCGTGACAAAGGTAGAAAGAACCTCATAGGCAGCTGTTCGGAGAAGGTTGTCGGCGTCGGGTCTGCAGCATTAAAGTTAATGATGGCTTCAATAATAGATCAGCGTTTACAAACCTTTCAGTGGCGGTAAGTAGAGAGCTAACGCTGTCCTGGAAGTGTTTGGAAAATGCACTGGTATCGGCGCCAGGGTCGCCAGCAAATCGATCTGAAATATTCTGCAATGCCCAGCAACAGGACCCAGCGATTTTTGGACTGCTTGCCAAACCATGGAACAAGCACAAGATAAGAGGCTGTAGATGAATGTCTACATCAATTGATTCCGGGCAGAATTCGGTAATACGACCAAGAGCATACGCAGCCGAATCTCTCACATGAATGACCTTGTCATCCATCATTTGAATCAGGACAGGGAGAGCCTGTTTCACAAGCGGGTCAAGGGTGTCAAATTCTGGACCTTCCATGATAGCGCCAAATGATGATACAGCCGCATCACGACGGTGCCAGTCATCGTTTCTAAGATTTCCTTCCACGAATTCCAGGACCGGTGGTATCACATCAGCATGGACACAGCTCGCATATAATTCAAGCGCTTGGTAAGCGGCACGGGAGATATTATAATCGTCATCAGCAGCATCCTCGTCTTGATGGGTCATCAATTCCAACAGCACGGGAACGACCTCGCGACAAGCAATGCGGGCGAAGTTAAAAAATGGGCGAATTATTGACGATCCTTCGGTTTTCGCCTAGAGAACTCAGATCAGTAACTTGAAGAACGACTGCCCCAGGGAACACATTACTAACCAGTCTATTATCATCTTCAATGGCAGCCTCTTCTTCACAGACAGTACACCAGAATTCGATTGCAAGCTTAGCAACGTCTTCCTCCTCGTTTTTCATGCCCAAGATCGTCAGACCGAAAAGAGCCTTCTCCATATAAAATCGCATCTTGTCATAGTAGCTGCTCATAATACGATTCAAACAACCAAACGCGCCACTCTGTATTCTCACGTCGTTTGATTGTGTGGCTTCGCAAATCACTTGCATTATGTAGTTGCGCTCTCCTTCATTTTCAAAGTTGGATCTCACGAATTCAATAGCATCACTCAAAGCCGCAATAGCAGCATTTCGAACATCACTATTCGGTTCTTCTTTTCTTGCTCCTTGCACAACGGCAGTTAGGATAGCGTTCGAATGGGAATTCAGACTTTCTCGAAGGTCTGGATCTTCGGATTCGCAAATAAATCCAATAGTAACCAACGAGGCTTGCTTCAAATGGTCCGATCCACCGCTAATATTCTGAACCAGATTATTCATTAAATCAGGCCATTCATTCCGAGGAAGCTCGATCGCAGCAATGGAAGCAATAAACTGGCCGGCGGACTGACCGGCTCTCGAGTCCGATGAGCCTAAGGTTTTCAGAGCCAGTTCCTTCACCCCACTTTTCACCTGCGGGTCGATGTGATGAACCCATCGCCCCTGGACTTCTCTCAATCTTGACAAATCTCGATATGAAAAGGCGTTCTTTAATGCTATCCCAGCCGCTGTTCGAATGGCGGGTGCGGCAGATTCATTTGCTAGTTCGCCTGCTAATGTAGTAAGGTATCCAGCCTGTCACGGAAAAGAAAAAAGATTTTCAGTTAGCCAAGCACGCGAGGCATGTTGATAGAAATCGTGGGGGTTATTCGAATTGTAGTAATATAGCTATAACGAGGAGAGGGAAGAGGACAAGACGTACAAAGTCGACTTCAGCAGCGTGCGACAGTTGTTGTTCTGCGTTCTGGCGAGTTGTGGCATCTGGAAAGCTCAGAGGAGCGGGGAGTCAGCCCATCCGCTTAATTCCCTGAAGCTGCATTTGACGAGGAATAATTATCATACCTGGCGACAGAGTGCCAGCCAACACCTGATTGACATCCATGGCTGGTCCTCAGGTCTTTAAATATACCTTTCAACCTGCGAAAAATGACGAGGACGAGATTCAGAAACCCAGCTTTTTTATATGCGGTGTCCGCAACGAATTAAGGATTCCACAAAAAACCACAAGTCAGAAGAAGAGAGAAGAAAGATCAGCAAGGAAAAGAAGGTTCGAAGATAGATGATAAGAAGAAGAAGAAGAAAGAAGAGGTAGGGGGGCTTTTGAAGTTGTCTGTGTGGAGGGTCAAGGGAGTGCAGCCTCAGAGGTGGTTGTTGAAAAAGAGTAAACAAGCAGATAGCGAAAAGTGGGCCAGATCAACTGTTCCCTACGTGCACAGCGTCGACGGTCGTTGGGCGCCACTATAGGCACGCACCTGCAACCCCTGCACACAGGCCGCTAGGCCATTTTAGGTCTGGCTTATTTCCAACTCGGCGCCTTCGGCGGCCCAGGTACGGAGTAGTACGTCCACTGGCAGAGCATCTTTTCGAAGCTGGAGGATTAAATGAGAGAACACTCCTCCTAAATGCTGGAGGTAGCATTCGACTATTTCATTTTTACCAGAGTGGAAGAATGGCAGCATGAATACTTTGAACCCCTGCACTCTACAACCAGGAAGCTCCAGGCAGTGGAAATATGGGCGTTTTCACTTTTAAAACACAACACGAGACAGGCAACAGTGCATGGGAGTGCTCCTAGCAGAAAGGACTGTGGCCATGGCTCTCCCATGTCGTTAACTCTCACAGCAGTTTGCCTGCCAAGTCTCGCGATTCTCCCCGCCAAACAGGCGGAATGCTCCGTCTGCTGATACTGTTCTCCATCTCGGTGAGTTGACGAAGATGGTATATATTCTCTACAGAGCACAGAGGAGCTACATTTCAGGCTCTTCAAACAATGGCAACTAGGCGACTATCAGACCGAGTATAGAGTCTATCACAATGCCCATACGGAGTACAGGTAGAAGAAATGCATATCCATCTTTCAGTAGTCATGCCGGTTTGGACCGACCCTCGTCTAGTCGATGTCTGGTGCTAAAATTCGTTTCATTCCGACATAACGTCATCATCCTGTTCATCATCCTGGCCATCGGAGTTCTCGCTCATTTCTTGCCCTTCTTCAGCCCCATCTTCTTCTTCATCTCTATCATCCACACTGTCAATATCAAACACTGAATACCGCTGTCTGTCCGAATATAGCACGCAAACCACTCTCCGTCCCCGACGGCCATTTATTTCGATGCGCAGAGGATCCCCATTTTCCTTTTGGAACGTATGGCGGACGAAAGTTGCGTGATGAGACTGAGAATCAAAGAGGTCGAGGTAAGTTATCTGGTCTTGCGGCGGCTGTCGCTCTGAACTGTCGCTTTTCACATAGTGCGGACAAAATAAAGGATCTTTGTCTGGCTGGTACGGAAAATGAATGAGGTGCTTAGCAGCAGGCGTATCTGACGAATTAATTAACGAAGAGCTTAACGAAGAGAGTCAGACTGAGGAATCCGTTCGACTTACTTCCGTCAGACCAGAGAAGCATCATCGTGCCATCTTCCACAAATCTGACATCCATGATGATGCCTTTGCGAAGACTGATCGTAGCACTAAGGATAATCTCCGTCGAACTCACGCCATTGATAGTGGTGAGAACAGCACGCTCTAGGTAAACTGCAGCTTTCAAGTTAATAACTCAGTCTTGAAGAATAAGAGTTCGGGTCCTTACGTATATGAGGTTGTGTTTTTGATCTTGATGCTGCGAAAATTGAAACCATAGGCGCGCCCTCGTAGCTCTTTGATTTTATTAGATTCACAATCAATCGTCAAACAGAGACTGAAATCAACAACATCGGGCACACTTACTCCATGATCCATAGTCAAATCAACAATATTCGTACTAAAATCCGTGCCCAGAACTCGAATATTCCTCTCTAATACGCTCCTTTGTTGCGTATCTGCAATGCGTTTGAATACCTTTTCAAATTGCACGCCCAGTCGGCCGGTGAGATCACTTAGCATAGGAGTCTCTATGGCTTCACCCGCTTTCCGCTTGTCCAGCTTCTGCAAGATCTTCTTGTAATTCTCATAAAAAACACCGCCTTCGTCAGCAGCATCCCACCGGCCATTGCTCGATCCCTGTGTCGTGGGCTGAATGAAATCAACCAACGCACTTCTCGTCAAGGCTCCCTGGATATAATTCAACGTTTGCGCGTGGTCAATCGTGTCCGCCTTCTCCATTAGTTCTTCTGCAGTTGCAGAGAGGGGATCCGCGCTTTGCAGATCGATTTCATACCGCAGCCACTTGGAAAATGCAACGAACTGGGCAAGTTCGCGTCCGCTGTTTATCATAACTTTATGTCCAAGGAGCGTGAGGCAGTCAACGGTGGCGATGCATTCTTTGAGCTCTTTCGTATTCAGCCCCAACACGGGACTCAACTTGTGAAATTTGGACAGTCCTATCAGTCGACTAAGGAGGACACTGCACCTCTCCAATGCCGGAAGAAGGCACTCGTGAATCAAGCGTCTGACTGTTTCGTATCCATTCATTATTGCTTTTTCCCATCGTTTATGGCCCTGGCTCTTTGTTAGTCCATGCGAAGATCTCATATCACAAATGCCAGGGTGTTTTACCCTTTCGCCAACCTGATCCACAAGAAACTCCTTGAGAGGCTCAAAACAGTCGCCAGTGACAACTAGATGGTAAGCAGCGGTGCCGAAATCACACATCTGCTTCTCGTGTAAATCTTCATTTATGTTTCTAAGATATCGTCCCGGTAAATCTTGGGCATTTTTCCACTCCAGGTGAATCTGCGTCTGCACTTGCTTGATATAACGTAAAAGGTTCTGCAACTGCGTCACTTTTGACGCCAATACCGAGAGATATCTTCCAGATTTAGTGATGAATAGAAGATCCAATGAGAATATCCATAGCTGCTCATTCTCGCCGGATTTAGTTGTCAACAAGAATGCATGTGTCGAACTCATCGGATGGGATGCATGAACCAGCGGCCGGGCGCCCACAAAGCCATCAAAAGACTTTTTGACATTTATAGAGCCTATTTCAAAGGAATCAAAGATCCGTATATGAATAGTCCCGTCGTCAAAACCTGCAAGTAATATATCAACGGAATCGGAGTTTTTATTGCCTGAATGGAAAATCGAATCGATAGATGCACGAGAACTAAATATATCATCACTAACAAAACTGTCAATACCACATCCACGCTCAGGTAAAACGACAATCCGTACTGAACTGCAAACTTACTCATTCCCCGTGGAGGGTAATGTGCTCAATTTCGGCAGCGAACGATCAACATCCAACAAGGCCAACTCCCGTGGTAAATCCGCCTTGATATATGGAAGTTTCGATAATGGTGTCTCAGAAGCAAGCATATCCTCCACACTCAACCGTCCGTGAGAATCCTTGACAGTCTTTGCGGCAGACTTCCCATCTGTCAAGTTTACTCCCCAACCCAGGCAGCAGACAGAAACAGATGCATCAAAGCCTAGTTCCCGCGAAGAGGCACTAGGCTCATAGGCTGGCGCTGGTTTGCATCCTAGGACGTGTAAAGTCTTTCCGCTATAGGCACTTAATATGCGGACATTATTATCCGAAGTGGCCACAGCAAGGAGATGTCCTGCACCCAAATACGTTAGACGAAAGTGATAAAGTGATATTTGCATGGATATGAGGCAAATGCAGCCATCAGTCCTCACCATTGCTTTTCCATCTCAACACCTTCACTTTCAATCCGTCCCCGCCACGACGTGCAAACCCACCAAAGACCTTTTGGCCATTCAGCCGGAAGACATGAGCTTGTTCATCTTCTGTTGCAAGTGCAACCAAGTCCATTGTAGGGCAATACGTCAGGGTATCCGCCTTGCATTTTGCAGGTAATTGCTTCTCTGACACGGAAGCAAGATGTACAGGCTCTGATGCCTCTTCTTTCTCATCATCATTTTCTTGTCTTGTAGGCCAACGTCTGTCTTCGTCTTGCATCAGTGAAATGTATTGAACGGTATTAAACTAAAATTCATATACGTTCGATTGTCTCAATCAATTGAAGAACTGATCATGGGAATGAGTGGACAGCGTCTTTGTCGACAGGCGGTGGTGTGGACGGGGCCTTAGTTAAGGTTCTTCTCCTATCGATAACTTAACAACCCTAGCAATCCACACCCAGAGTATTTGTATTGCTGAACACGGCCAAGAGCCGAACACTCGCTTTACGGATTAACTACTTAGGGTACTCGAGAATATGTTGAACTTGCTCTTATAATGCGTGCATAGTTATAGTCTTGGTTTATTTACAATAGGACCATACTCCTCTAACAATCGGCAACACCGAACAGAAATACCCATTATATACCATAACGCCAATGCGCTAACAAGATATTATACACACGCTGTTGTATATATACATACTTAAAGATATCAGTAATCCTCTGCTTCAGTTATATTTATAATGCCGCCCAAGTAGCTCAGCTCATCCATCAGTTCCTGCATCATGGTTTGCACATGAACCGAGTATTTCCGATCCGGCTCTTCGTCCATACCTTGTTCCAACTGCGTGCCACTGACTCGAGAAGTTTGAAGCGCAGAGTTCAGCACGTGTTGCTCGTGCGAATGCGCTTTCAATTGCGACATTGGGCCGTGAGCAGTTTGCGGTTTCTTGGTGATATGGAGTTCAGAAATTCGGATATCAGGCGGCGATTCGCTTGCAACAGGGGTGGAAAGTGACGGAGTATTGTCCGTGTAAAGATGGGGCAATGTGAAGTGAAAATCGTCGGTGATGCGCACACCGGCTAGTTTTGGGAGGGCAGTTTCAACCAACGCAAACTCTGAAGGTTCACTAATCTCAACACCCCGATTGGAAGACAGCCAGCTATCGTTGTTAAACGTAGAGCTAGAGGTCATTGAACTTGGCGACACTGCATCAATATCAGTGCTCCAAGACGAGAAGTGACTATCGCTCGGATGCAGGAAGGAATCCGGTGAAGTATTTGTTGATGCGACAGTAGACGTCGAAAAGTGGCTTTGCAGAGCATCCATATCAAGCATAGGGGACTTGAAAGCACCTATTCTCTGAAGTTCTTCGTCAAGTACCGACGAAGGACTGTTTGGAAGTGTCGGCAACCGCTTATTGTGGAAACCAACGGTGCTTGCAATGTCCAGTTTGCATGGAACCAACAAAGAGGGCGCATCACTTAAATCAAAATCTTCCTCCAACGACTCAGAGTCGTCTCGCACCGAACTCGGGTGATCAAATGCAGATATGGCCACAGGACCTTTACCAACTCCGAGTGGGGTTCTCAAAGGAGACTTGTCGGGAAGACTTCCAACTCTGTAAGGTGACACGGCCCGCCGCTCTCCACCGTATATATCAACCGGGACTGGCCAATCTTTCCGCGAATACCCAGTTGCTGGCCAGTCATGCGATGGGAATGTCGCATTGCTTTGTGGGCTTCTTCCTCTTGAATAAGCGGTCATGCTGCTCGGATTGCCTTCTTCCTCCCTTCCATTGGGTCGTGCTGATTTGGAGTTCAAAAACGCAGTTCGGAGAGCAACTCCTTTCGTAGGATATGCCCCAGAAGAGTTTATATCTAAAGTCAACTTTTCAGGTACTCGAAATTTCCGACGTGCCTGTAAGTCCCGAGGGTGTGACGCGCTTCTGCCGTGTACAGGATGCTCGGGTGAAGCCAATACTGGTGAGGTTAACGCATCTCGAGTACGATATCCCCCAGTGGATGTTAGGAGACGGGGAAGTTTGGGTCGCGGTGGAGGCCTGGGATTAAGATATTTGTCGTCGGGGTCCATCGTCTGAGGAATTGAACGTTGAGATGACATGCTGTTCCCGCGTGTATGCCGTGCATCCTGCGAAGCAAGGCGAATAGGAACATTCAAAACGTTTACTGGCTGACCTGGCAGAAAGGGGCAAGAGGTTGTGGACGGTTCGGCTTCGTTGTAGTAGTCAACATCGTCGTCAAGACGATACTAGGTTCAAAAGTATAAAGTCAGACAAATGAAGTAGGAAAAAATAGGAGAAGGTTCGCATACATAGTACCAATATGTACCACCCATTCTCAACCCGCCATCCCGACCTGTTCGGGTAGCATTAAGATTACCGTCGCAAATTATATTAGTGAACACATGGCATCCTCTCCAATGATCCTTTCCGACCCTAGAATCTCTATCCATGGTATATGCTCTGGAGAAATTGTCCCATGACCCAAGAAGCCTCACAGAAGTTGTATTCGGTGGAGTGCGTCTGCATACTCGCATAAAACAGTTAGTTAACATCCCAATTGGAAGGAAGCAAGGCAACTGACACCATGAATGTAATTAGGGTGGTCGCTGACGTCGAGACCATGTTGCAATCGAATATGTACTGTACGTTTATGCGTATGTCCGAAACCAGCAATATATATCGAATGAATTGACACCAGCGGAACGAAGCGACACCAACAAAATCAACAGAACTCCAAGCAATGCTAAGTGAGTGTTCAAAGGGCTATACAAACGCTGCAGAAACAACAAAATGGACAGGAGTGTGTGCAAAGCAAGTTGAAAAGAAAGAGGTAAACTTCAACACTTCAAGGAATGCTTCAAACTGTCTTGCAACAAAAGTTCATAACATAGTCAAGGAACGGACATGTTATGGGGCAAAATTATCTTGTTTCGTGACTGCTTCTTTGGGAATTGTTATTTTTATCCTCGACAAGCACACTGGGCGTTTCAAAGTAAGGATGAAATCTGCTTCAGATTCTCAGGGAGAGAGCCCGAGCCATACCCATTCCACACACACTGTGGGGCTTGAGACCAGACGGATCAGTGATGCGATCAGTAGCAACGACAGGCGCTTGCTATCTCGGCAACAAGGATGTGACTGGAGACTCCTCGCGCCCTGAGAAAGCCAAGGGCTTAAAAAAGTTCACTATTGGTTTCTATTTCCGGCAGGATGCTACAATAATTTCCGGTAGGAGGATGAAGCAGTGCCTGAAACCTCAACGGCGGCTGTTGAAACGAATGACAGTGTGCTCTTTGACAAGGGAAGAGTTATAAGGAAGAGTGCCATGATACTAAAAATAAAGTCGGAAGCCTCCAGCTGGATGTTGGAAGGCTGTTGTTTGTTGTCACCTAACCATATGTGGCTAGCACTCTATGGAGTACAGGAGGAGCATTGTGTTTGGGGTTCGTGTTGGTGGACCTCCAGCTCAATCATTTTGTGACTTGATTATATAATCTATATAATTGCTGTCCATTTAACCAGCATAAGCTTCTAATTAGGCTTAGTGCTATCTAAATGCAGTCTATTTGACATTTAGCACAGCTCTAAGAATGGGCTAGCATGTATTACATAATAACTACCATGCTGCCCATTCATTTAACCGCCCCAAACACGGTCTTTCAGTATCCATGCTCATTATTCCCATTGTCATCAATGGAGATTACTTCATCTCCATCTTGCAAACCATGTCATTCTGCCCTTTCAACTCGATGCCTACTTGCCCAAATCCTATCCAGTGGAAGATGCCAGGCTGTATCACAGAGCTGCAAGCCATGATCAATAATCCTGTCACCAGTGAACTACAGAAGCTAAAACCTCCAGACTGCTATCATGCAAAAGAGCTTCCAGGACAGCTTCAATGGATCCAGGGCAGCAAAGTTGTCCACCATAGAGATGCTGATTTCCAGCGGCCATACTGGGCCGAGGCATTTCCCTTTCCTCCCCAATGATCTGTCCATTCAATGACTGTTCTCACTACTATTTCAACCTAGGGTCATTACCAGCAACTATCCGCTCAGAATATGGTTCCAGCTATGGTGCCGCAGCCGTGTTCCGCGCCCCCTCAGTCTGTTTCCGAGACGAAAGCTTTACTTCTTCTACTCCATCATTGTGAAGGCCGACTGCCTGGCTTACTCCCTCTTGAGCCTTCGAACCAACAACTCCCACATCAGATGACATACAATTGTTACCTACTGGGCCAAAGGGACGGACACGAGGTTGATATTTTATATCTATAAAGAGGATTTTCTGGCTTATACGCACGTGAAATACATGAATTCCCTTGAATCAGTTAGATTTTGGCACGAATTAGGCCAGTTCCGGCTTACTTATCCCCTGTGTTCTCGTTTGATGTCACAATGCTCTTCTGTGAGCAAAGTTTTAGATGGCCAACCCTAGCCTTTAAGCGGATACAAAGGTTCCAATAGTCAGCATTGTTGCCTGAAGTGTTGGAGTAGGAAGTCTGCTTTTCGGCCTGTTGAATGTCAAGTAGGCCTGACTTTCCTGCCAATAGTACGGAGCGTAAATGAACCTCAGGTGAACTTGTTCAATGATATGATTTGTGAAAAGAAGCGGAAAGAAGACAAAAAAGAAATTTGAATGAATTATGCTAAACGGGCTGGTCATCCAGGAGGCCCATCTCCTCATCCTCCTCCCTCTCCTTGCCCCGGCCCCGCTGCCTCCTCCACCATCTCCTCCAGCTTCTCCTCCATCTCCTCCTCCATCTCCTCCTCCATCTTCTCGCATCTCCTCTCACCCCTCTCACCCTTCCTCTCCCTCCCGCCCTCTCTCCTAACACCCTTCTCACCCCGTCCCTTGGTATCCCTCCCACGCCCTCTCCCGCCATCAACTCTCCCTGCTCGCCTCCTTGCTCGCCTCCCCGAGGACAAATGGGCCAACTGCTTCAGAGTTGGCTTTCATATGTAAATGTATGACGCACGGAGCACCAAGGGACAAGTATGGCTATGGTGTATCTTACTAATATCGGACCCAAGCCTTCATAACAGGCTTTAGCAGGTAGACTGCCCGCCACGGCAGCCATCTTCCAATCGAGATTTGTCATCTCGGGAGGAAAAAAGATTTTTTTGGTTACGAACCTCTTTTTTCCAAGGAAATTATTTATTTCTTTAAGAGTGTTCGTGATTGGAGGAAGGAGAAAAAAGAGGAAAAAGGAGAGAAGAGGGAGAGAAAGATAGAATGGAAGAGGCCAAATACAAGGAATGAACATGGCAGGGACTCCTGCTCGAGGGAAAGTGCTATGCAGTAAGGCCGCTTAAGGGGGAAATAGCGAGCCACAGAGGCCAGAGAGGGAGCACACTAAGGCTTAATAAGCATCACACAGCTCCTGCCCTTTCAAGGTGTATCAAAGTAGAGAATGCAGCATTCGCATTCCGGCGTGCAGTGGGCATACACATCCTCAGCTCCATGCATAGTTGAGCGAGGCCGCAAGCAGCATCCACAGCTTCTTGCACTTTTTGATGCCAGCCACCGATGTAGTAACCGGTTGCTTCCTTTGTTGCGCCTTTCAATCCTCCCAATGTTCCATCCGAATTGCCCTCTTCACAAAATTCTGATAGCACCCTGCCGGTATTTTCAGGCGAGATTCTTCGACTCGGTGTCTCCAATATTCTTTCTTGAGCTGCTTCAGCTCGGCATCAATCAGCTCCTACTCTTGCTGCATTTCCTCAGACTCAATACTTCGCATTTGAATCAACTTCCATAACCTTTTTTATTTGTTCACTAGCCGCTCCTGTTTCTGAAGAGCCATCATAGCATCAGTGTGCTCACTTTTCCACTGCCTAATTTTTTGGAGCTGCCCCTGCTTAGGGGCAACATCTCTGCCCTTGACCCTGAACTTGGTCCAATTTAAAACAGTTGCAAGACGATAGTGGCGATGCTCGTCCACGAGGTCCTCAAGATAGCTGGGCCAGACCCACCACATGTTGGATTCCGATATTAGAGCAAACAGGATTGTGACTTGTAGCTATGAAATGGGATATTTCTCGTTGCTGGGTGGAAGTCTTTAGATGAGACAAGAAAAGAAAAAAAAGAAACTTGGTTAAATAACTGGGAGACAGTTATTTATTAATATATGTTTGGAATGCAAGGCCCATGGTCACCATTCCACAAATTAGACTCGATGATGACAGCTGGTACGTCTGCCTGGAGTTCATCGTCTGTCAACACCCGAAGGGAATTAACCCTGGAAGCTGTCAGAAATAGAAAGATCCAAACCATGGACAACCAGCTGTGGTTCGTGAATGTAAAGTATCCAGGAATCAGCATGTCGAATGTGGCGGAGTGAAGATGGAAAGCGGAACGAGTTTTTCAATAGGATCGCCAAGATCATCACATGACTCCACCGGGACGGCCACGGCCCCGCCCCCCCGGGCGCTCAGGGCGGGCGGTACGTGAGAGATCCTGCGATCTTGACATCCTGTTTCTTTGAGCCTTCACAAAGGACATCAAGTTAGTGGGCTTGATACTTGCCGTTACCCGCTTCCTCTTTAAACATTTACATCAATGATTGACTATGTTTACATAATCACTGGATTGATTAGATTATCACTATCACAGGTCGTAAACACTGGTAGCAGTGACTACAAAACCTCTCTGAATTAGAGATCCGAAAAGAAAATGTGGCCACTACGTTCAAAACACGGCGAGACCCTACTAGCAGTCCGCATCCTTGTATTTCATTTATGGAAGCCATTTGCAACTAAGTGCAATGCTGTTTGATGGAATCTTGCCATGATTACAATTCTGAGCATCGCATTCTAAACGGAGCTGAGATTATCTTCTATCCATGTCATGTTGTGCTATATATACATAAATAAAATGACTTAGTACCGTTTTTTTACAAAACCCGGAAACAAAGTAGTTGCGCCCAGTAGCGCACCACCAATAGTGGCATCAATTTCGTCTTCACAGCTCCGAGTCCGATGACAAAGGCTCAGAAGCTAAAGCGTCGTCAATCGCAGACTTCTTCTTTACCAGACCGGCCATCCACAAAGCCTGATGTATCCCAAGTGAATGACCGACGTATTCAAACTGGCGTATAATCCATCTTTGGAGATCGGGTGTCGAAGCCGCTACCTCTGCCGCAAGATACAATGGCCAAATCATCAAAAAGGCTCCCAAAGCGCTGGCACCAGTCGGACCGACCGAAATTGTATCTGATTCCAAGCGTATCATCCCAAACGCAAACGGAAGGCTGCTGCAAATATCCTTTGCGATGCCTAGTATTTCGTGCTGGTCTTGTGCAACCTTTCCACTAAATTCGGTCCAGGTTGATGGATCCGACGGGGCTAACCCTTGGAGCTGTGCAAAGGACCGGGAGATTGTCCCGTTTAGTGTGATGCGACCAGCACGATAACCGTTCCATACGCTCACGGAATAGAAATCGGGATATATATCAACATGGCTCCCATAAACAAAGTTAGGAGGTATAAACACCGATTTTCCATCCTGGTTCGGAACTCTTTGGATAGGATAATCTTGTTCTGCTAAACGTTCGAAAGCTAGGAGGCGGTCCCTTAATTCCAGCGCCGAGAGAAGGATCTCGGAAGGAGAAGAAATGACTCCTTCCTTCACTGCGGCACGCAAATTGGCTAGCCTCGCTAAGATAGAGGTCAAATCCTCGATGACGACTTCGGCATTGGTTATATTGGATCGATCCGTATCGAACACATCACTGACCGGGGAAGGGGCATATGTTTCTGATACGAGGCAACCCGAGATCTATGAGAACCTGTTATTAAAGCTCACTACGGTACACGAAGATGTGCCCAGATTCAATGGCGTAGAACGATGAACAACTTACAATTTGCCCGCGAATTTGGATAAACGTTCGAAAAGCTGAGGAATCAGTCGCTCGCTCTTTATCCCTAAGTTTGAGCAAAGCAGTGGCCCCTTGCATGTGATTCATCCAAGTACTCAACGACTTTGGGCCGCGACATGTTATCACCTACATAGTTATTAGTATAGCGTCTTCGCAATAGAGCAGATTTGGCTACCTCAAACATTCCAAGAAGCATCACAGCATCCAAAGTCATAATTGATTTTGCGCGGTCGACGTTCTGTATTCTCTCATGCATTAATGATAGAGCATTTGTATACTGTTCTCTGGCCGCCAGCCTCATTGTTCGGGATTGGTTGATATTCGACAGTGAAGCCAGCCCTACAGCGGTCATACAGGCCGTGAGGGCTTCATTGTCGACCAGGCTCTGCACGAAAGGTGAATAACCTAAAAAGTTCGGCTTGAACTGCCGGGGCGGGGGTGCATAGCTAGACGCAAAGAAGCAGAGACCTCGATGGTTCAGCTCTATTGGAAGTGGGCGTGATGAGAACGGGTGATTTTCATATAGTATCCGACGTTGATTCGCAGATTTTGGCGATACTTCGTTGGACCGGGATTCTTCAACATTCGTCGGTCGTCTCCTCGCTGCAGGTGTACTGCGTTTCGAGTCATTAGGGCGACCTGGATCTGTCTGCTTTGAAGCTGTGCGCGCCTTCCGGGTTACTTTCTGGGTCTCATCCCGGAACATTAGGTCCAGCTGGTCCCGGTAGCCAGGACATGTGTGATTGGCGCGAAGGCACTGGCCGCAAGAAGGCTCCCCTTGATCGCACTGCATACCCGATTAGTTAATAGTGCAGCCACGAGAGGGTGATTGAATCGTCTGATTCCTTATAGAAAGGGATTTGATGGCCTCTTGGTAAGGCATGTTTTACCTACTTTGATCTTCCTGCGTCTACATTGATGACAGCCTTTACTAGGCTTTCCACAATACACCATGACTTCGACTGCTCAGAGAGAAAGATTAAGACTCAAAGGCTGCAATCAGGCAGCTAGTTATCCTGGTAAATGCGACGGTCCCAAGGATTCTTCAAAGGCAACAAACAATGTCCCGGTAACCCCTCTGCACCGAAGCGGCGGATTGACAGACTTGTACTCCGTAGCTGACGGCCATCTCCAGCGAATCTTTCAGCCGGTGTGTGAATCATCTTGGGCAGGGATGTCTGTCGGGTTACGTGGAGACAAGCTTTCTGAACGCTCGTCTTGAGTTGTCGATGGTTGGAGGTTCAGAGCCAACGCTAAGACCGATCCGGAATGCAGTGCGAGCAACACGAGCTAGCCTAGTCCCAACCAGGATTAGCTGAACGTTAGTTAATTGCTAGCTGCGTCTACGGGCATTCTCCCCTTGAGTCTCGGCTTGATCCACGGATAACCAAACTTATAACGAATATCTCACAGCAAAAGTCAACACATCACAGCCCATTAGAGATTGCAACATAATTAACCTTCATTTATTGGGGTTTTCAGTACCATTACAGATTGATAGCAACACAAAAGATAATAATAGACCAAGGTAAAGACCGAGTTCTCCAATCCGATACATACCAACACGGCCAGGCAAGAATAAAAAAAACCAGAAAAGCCAAACATTCAACCAGGACCTCAACATCTTTAAAGAAAAGAAAATATTACCAGACAACGAAAAGCCAGGAACATTAAGCATGCTGTAAAAGTAAGAGTAGAACTGTGACGGTCAAAGTTTCCTGACTTAATTCCCTTGGGTCGATACGTTTCCAGGAAAGTCATATCAACAGAAAGTGTTGTACGGAGTACAAGGACAATTCTGACTTCACTTTTCGCAGACAAATCAACAGTGTTCCCTTCAGGGTGAAGCATATTAGATAGTGACGTTTCGTTTCTGACCGGGCCACTCTGTCATTCCCATGGCTTTGGGATCATAGTCGCCTTTGATGGGGGCATCGACATGGATTGTGACATCGCTATCATTCGATGACATAGGATAGTTAGCGGGGATAAACTCAGGTGCTTCGGCGCGAAGGCGAAATCTTTCGGTGCTCGCAGCTTGAGCATTGAACCCAATGTCATATTGAACTGAGGCATGGGGCTCAGCCGGCCAATATGCGTACCAAGAGTCCTATACCGTTGCCATGTGTCAGCTCAGGCGTGTACTTGAATTAGATATTCTAACTTAATCAAATATACTTACGGCTTCATAATACGCAAAATACTCCTGACAAGAAACACACCCAGACGGATCCGGGCAGCCACAGGCAACTTCTTCGTCATCCTGAAAGCGATAGTCGCCCCAGCCCATATTCCAGGCATACTCGTTGGCATTGGCAACGTTACTCCCATGGGTATCTCCAGTCCCATAGTACCTTTCGTTCCGAGAAGTCTCGATTTGATACTCATTGTTGGTTTCCGCCGATTTTGGAGTAGAATTGTTGGCGACACTTTCAACTCGTTTGCGCTCCTTCTTCTGCTATTGATCTGTCAGCTAGAATTTAGCTTGTAAGGAAAGGGATGATATACCTTCTTTTTACCCTGTGCGTTTGCGTTCTTTTTCGGGCGGCCTTGACTCTCAAAGCCAGCTTGGTGAGCTCCAGCCATGGAATGAAGTGATAGAGAACAGTGGGTGATAAAGATGATATTTGTAGAAAGGCTCAGGATTCACTTAAAATAGCCTAGTAATTCTCAGGCAGATGTGAAATTTGGTGACAAGGAGAGTAGAGAGAAGAAAACAAGGAACTGGGCAGTGATAACAATGTAAACAATGCATGCTCTGAGAAGTCTTTAAAGAGTCTAGTGTGGCTCTCGGCGGAACATTCCACAGAGTCAGCACATAGAGAGCGTCGAGAGCATATGATATGGCACCTGATAGTGGGCATTGCTGTGCTGGCGAGCCTGGCGAGCCTGGCGCTTGTGATATCATAGAAAAGACTTTGATAGCATGGAGACAGAGGGAAATTTCCAAGTTTCTGACCAAATTAACAGACAAATAATAGCAAAGCTATTCTGAGTAACTGTCCTTCATCACAAAAAGAGATGGCACTAGGAATAAAGCAATGTGATTTTGGAAAAGTGATTCCAAAGAAAAGAACGGGCCGAACAAGATATTTCTGGCAGTTTCTTTTCTGGACAGCTGGCCTCCATTGCACTTAATGTAACTGTGACTGATTGGGAGAAGGAGGGAGCATTAATTCTGCAACTCCATCACACAAAATATAGTGAAACGGTTATGCTGAACTGAAAATTGTAGACTTGAAGCCCGAAGAAAGTCCTTGAGAAAAATATCTTCAAAGAGGTAGTTAGTTAGTTAACTAGTTAACTAGTTAGGGGTCAGCCCTTACGACAAGCAGCTGATAGCGCTCAGCTTAGGGTGCGACAGACGAAAGATTTCTTGGTGGACCACCAACAATTAAATGCTTCGATCGGGGTGCATAACCAAATTCTTATATTCCTCGCCGTTGGACGACAAATATGCCACTTTCGAACGTTACCAGGTTCTGCCGAATTTGGGCATTGTGGGAATGGAGGTTCCTAAGCCATAACTTACAAATCAACTTCTTCAAGGCCCGTTTCTTACTTCCTTGTCTCGCAGCCCCATTTGAATCCCAAGCCCATCTGTACGAATTGCTTTGAGTCTCTAGATGTAGTCTGTTTAAGAGCATGAAATCAGGGGAAGTGAACAAATCTCAATCACTGTGGCTTTGTCATTTAAATTTTGAATGGGGGGAAATTTGCGAGGCTATCCGGTTAAAATATTGAATCAAAAACCGTACAGATGTCTCTGAGCAAAGGAAATTCCTACACAAATGACAAACAACGGGTTTTGCAAGACAATTGTATTATGGAGCCGATCACAACCAGTTGACGACTCTATCTAGCAGTACAGGAAAGCACGAGAAGGGAAAGAAGATAAAAGAATCCCTCCCTGCGCGATGAATCGGACACAAGCTGACAAAACACACTCGTTCTCCGGGGCAATTTGGACGCTCCAAAACCGAGTCCACTGAATATGGTACCTTTTCCGAGTGCGGGAAGCGAGCAGAATTCCTCCACGCCACATTGGTAGCCTCGAGCTGACCAACTGGTTATAAAAGAAAGCCCATGAGAGTAATGCGCATAGAATTAGCACTCTTTCGCATTCTGTAGAGACATAACCCCCACGCCACATTGGTGGCCTCGAGCCACCAACTGGTTATAGAGATCAGGTAGCCATTCTAGGTACGTGTAATAGTACATTAGAAATTCTTGTGCATTAATCGTGTATAAAGAAGCTGGAGATTAGCGAGCACGGCAGCCAGAATTGTCCTCCACGCCACATTGGTCACCTCAAGTCACCAATTGGTTATCAAAAGTTTAGGAAAAGAAATCTCCATAGAGTCGTATCAGTGAGTCGCGGAATGAAATTTGCGTTTCCAAAACAGTGCCCATGGCGAAATGGTTATGCCCTCCACGCCACACTCTCAACCTCGAGTCGAGAGCTGGGTATATAATTTCCATTCGAAGCAAGGGCCCGTTGCGTGGTAGAAAGATCTAGAGGAAAAGGAAAACGTTAGTCATAGATAAAATTTTTGCGAAGAACATGACCGGGAGTGTTAAAAAGCGGGATCAAAATATTCGAACACTATTTCGCTTCCCTGGGCAGGGGAAAGTTCACATCGTAGGGGAGAATAATAAATGTAAGAACAATCGAGAAACAAAGGATATAAATATCGCTCGAAGGTTTGGAACTGGGGTAATAAGAAACTGCCGAATGTCCTCCACGTCCACGACAGCAGCCTAAAGCTGTTGTCTGGTTATCATAGGCTCCAAAATTCCAAATAACTCCTAGAAATCCGCAACTGTCAGCACTTGAAATGCGAGAATTTATTGTCTGGTTTCCCAAAACAACGTGATAAAAGTTAAAATCATCGACATCATGGGGAAATAAAAATGATATTCAAAGGTCAAAAGGAAATAGCTGATATCCTTCGGTTCCTCCACGCCACATCCAAAGACCTATAGTCCAGGATAGGTTATAAATCCAGAACAAAGGAGATAAGGTTAAGGCAGTATCGTGAATTCGATCCTCCACGCCACATCACACGACCTCGAGCCGTTGACTGGTTGTAGAAGCCCATAAGTCCTAAACAGGCCGGAACAATTAGCAGGGCCCTTCCAGAGATTTAACCAGTATAGATATAAAGTAGTCTTCGGGTGTCGGTAGTCTATGGAACCTGAATATAGCAAGTCTCCGGAAATTGAGCTATGTCGCCGTTTCACAATAATAGTGTGATAGAATATAAAATTCATCTCGATTCGAAGATCGACCCCACCACGCAACGCCATGAGCCTCGAGCCCATGGCAAGTTATATTTCAGCCCATCGCAAAGAACATATGTTTTGACCTAGAAGATCTTATTATTAGCCAATTTGCCCAATGTCCAAAAAGGATATGTAAAATGAACGATCCACCACGCCACATCAACAGCCTCGAGTTGTTGACTGGTTATAAAATCCAAAGGTTCGAACTGATAGGGAGAAACGAGTGGTAGTAGAAAGGTATTTGTTCAATCCACCACGCCACGTCAACAACCTCGAGTTGCTGACTGGTTATAGAGCCCAAAGTTTTTGAATTGACGGGAAACGTTGTCGAGAAGGGGTAGGAGGTGTTGTTGTTTGAATCCACCACGCCACA
>LJPH01003459.1:0-77826 GCA_001430925.1 Byssoonygena ceratinophila
CAGTATGCTTGAATATCTTTATTCATTAAGTGATTTTCCAGTAATATCAGTTATATTTAATATTGAGAATAATAATTATATCAAAATATGATTGAACATATTCACAGAGTATCTACAAAAAAAACTGAAGTTAAAGTTCTTCATTATCAAACAAAATCTACAGCATATCTCACCAGCAGATGAATTCTGACTGAAGAAATCACATATAAAAAAATGAGCAATAGAATTACTACTACAACAGATAAATGCTAAGATTCAAGACTTTCTGCTTGCAGAAGAGAACAGAAACAAGAATTTATATGAATCTTTCAGCATTATCAAGAAACAGAAGTTATTTGAAGAATAAGATAAGATACTACAGCTTCTACAAATTGAATGAAAGACTGAAAATAAATGAATTCACTGCAGGCATAATGTATTATGACTATAATTATTCAGCTGCTAAGTTATACAGCTGGAGCTATATGATTCAGAGAGCTATACAGTTTGGGGAGCTATATGATTTGAGGAGTTATATAATTCAGAGAGCTGTATGATTCAGCTTTCAATAAAAAAGATTTTCTATCTGGGTCAGATTTAAATCTGCAATCTTCATGTTGCATGATAATTGCCTGATTAGACTGATGGGATACACATAATGTGTAAGTACTTAATTATGTGATTGTATCTCAAGCTATCAGTTTCCATTATGAGATATCTAAAAAAGATAAGAGCAGTCATCCAGTTAGGAGATTTTCAGAATTATTATAGAATATATAAAGATGCTTGCACTGTAACCAAATATCTCAGTTACTTAAGAGTTATTAGTGTCTTATTATAAATGAAGCTCTAATTTGACTGAACAGCAAGAGTTTGAAGCTCTTATCAATTAAATTACAGAATCTAATTTATTATAAGATTCCATCTTATTTTGATTAAATAATTATTCAAGATTTTCTTCACTCTGATTGACTGACTGATTTCTAGTTGCAGAACAATCAATATTTATAAACATGAGATTCCAGCTTGAAATGATACCTCACAAGAACTGGAAAGATTCTACAGTAATTACAGTTATATCAGAAATGACAGTTATTTTTGCTGGAAGATAGATAATATTATAACTGTGATTAAATAATAACCAGCATTTGCTGGTAGATATTTGAAGTTATAGTATATTTGCTATATATACAGTTGTAACCATAAAAGCACAGCTCACTTACTGTGTTCTGAAACCCTAATGCTCTGGTATGGCGTCTGTTGCCCTATTCCAGACTGGGACTAGCGCCATAAGTGCTTGGTCATCCCGTCTTGGCGCCCGCTGAGTCATATTTTCCGGAGCATTGTTGATCCGTCGATCTCCCGCTTTCCGATGCCAAGCCCGTCCTCTCCTGCTCGCCTGTCCGTCCGTCTAGTCTGCTGCCTTCCCCCTCCTCGACCTCACTCTTTGCGTGGACTCGGAGCTCTGCTTGCTGAAGGAGTTTCTCTTTCTTACGTCGTCTATCTTGAGTCAATTGGTGCATCTGAATCTATTCATTCCTTGTCGGCTCATCTTCCCATCTTCCCCTAGAACTACCCGCAATTCAGCTCGAAACACCACCATCTAAGCCACTGTGCCGTGTGCTCCCTCTGTTTTCTCCCTTTATCAACCACGCTGCCACCGCAAACGTGTATCTCCTTCTAGCTAAGTTCACAAGGATTGCATTATAGCGCCATGGCCGGCCGCTTCGTCCGCGCATCTAAATACCGTTAGTACCTTTGTTCGGAGGCCATGTCCTCTTACCCATTGCATTGTGATATTCTTTCCAAGCTCTGACTGTCGCTACTGCATTCTAGGCCACGTCTTCGGACGCTCTACGCGCAAAGTACCCCATCATTTCCCCCTCTTCTTCCTGTCGCCGCCTGCTCACTAGCGCAGGAACAATGCTATGACAATCTCCGCATCTCCACGAATGCTTGGGACACCAATCTCGTGAAGGTATGCTTCCAGTCGAAACCTTCAACACTACCCGTATGTTAACATTGCCTGGCCAATCTGCAGGTAAATCCACAATACCTTTCGGTAAACTGGGAAACGGCTGGCGGTGGTGCCTTCGCCGTAATCCCACTCAACGAAACTGGGAAACTCCCCGAGCGATTTCCCCTTTTCCGCGGACACACTGCTGTAGTGTTGGATACAGACTGGTTAGATATTCTTATAGCAACCCACATCGTCACCAGGACCCTAACTTCGTTCCCAGGAATCCTTTCAATGATTCTCTGATCGCATCAAGCTCCGAAGATGGAAAGGTCCGTAGCCACATGCAGGAGCTCTGAATTTGTACTAAGCCTTGATCAGGTTTTTCTTTGGAGAGTGCCGGAAGGATTCACTCTGCACACGGATGCCGAACAAGTCACGGACATTTCACCTGTTGCAAAATTTAGCGGCCATCCGCGGTACGGCAAGAATTCAGGGCTAAAGACTAATCTTAGCGAAATCAAGGCTAATATATAGATCCATAGAAAAGTTGGACATATTTTGTTTAACCCCGCCGCCGAGAATGTCCTGGCATCCGCTGCCGGCGACTTCACCGTTAAAATCTGGGATATCGAAGCTGGATCTTCGAAACTTACCCTTAAACTTGGAGACGTTGTCCAGTCACTATCGTGGAATGCAAACGGCTCGCTTCTGGTCACAACATCTCGTGATAAGAAATTAAGGATATGGGATGTCCGTCAAGAGAAGCCTGTGCATGAAACCCAGGGGCACTCGGGCGCGAAGAATAGTCGAGCAGTGTGGATGGGAGAGCACGATCGCATTGCAACCACCGGTTTTTCCAAGATGAGTGATCGGCAGCTGGCTTTGTGGGATGCTCGCGCCCCAAGAGAGCCGATCAACGGATTCAGGGTTCTTGACTCCATTTCTGGAGTTTGTGTGCCATATTGGGATGATGGCACTCAATGCTTATACTTAGCCGGAAAGGGGTAAGTGCCAAAACTATTCTGTCTTCCTTCAGGGCTTATATATATTTCTTTTAGTGATGGCAACATTCGCTACTTTGAGTACGAGAACGACAAGTTTGAGTATCTGTCGGAATACAAATCAAGCGATCCCCAACGAGGCGTTGGATTCATGCCGAAACGTGGCGTCAATATGCACGAACACGAAGTAGTTCGCGCATTCAAAACTGTCAATGATACTTACATTGAACCGATATCCTTCATTGTTCCCCGTCGAGCCGAAGTATTCCAGGACGATATCTACCCCCCAACTGTTGGGCTTAAACCAGCGGTGTCATCGAGTGAATGGTTTCAAGGAAAGGAAGGCTTTCCGCCAAAAATTGACATGGCAAGTTTATATGAAGGGGAAGGTCTTAAAGAACTACCCTCGGATGCTGTGCCTGCACTACATAAAACTGTAGCTGCTCCCGCCGCGCCAGCAGAATCTGCAAAAGAGCCAGAACGTGCGCCCCAAGATGCGCAAGAGACCAAGGCAGCACCTGTAACGGTCATATCACCACCTGCTACCATGAAAGAACAGGGGGGTTCCATGGCTGCTATGGTCTCCAAATTTGTTGATGAAGAAGAAGGTGATGATGCCGACGACAACTCTAGTTTTGAAGAGGTATCCAAGCCAGCGGAACGCCCTCCGCCGATTGCCGTTTCCCCTGCCGAAGCTCAATCAGTTACTTCGCCGCCTGGACTATGGAAGGCCAAAAAATCGGAGCCGACGAAGCAGGCTCCTTCGATTGAAAAGGTAAGTTGAATCTTTTTTTCTCTGTAATCTGTGGTCTTCCTTTTGCCTTCAGACATATCCTTAATTCTTCCTGATGTGTGTATAACAGGGTTTGCTAATGAATTTCCAGCCTCACAAATCTGAAAATGTTCCAAACCTACCTGTTGAGACTCCTGGTGTTGTGACTCCCACCCTGGATGACTTCTCAACAGTCCCGCAAGATGCAATTCTCAAAGAAATGGAAGAGATCAAGGCTTTGCTTGCAGAACAGACCAAAGCTATGTCCGCACAGGTCCAGCAGATGGCTGTTCTGACCAGTGAAATTGATAGCCTTAAAACAAAATTAGGTTAAAAGGGTATTTCTTGTGTCTCACATAAGTTGGTGGGGTTGATATCAGTATTCATTGGTATATGTGCTTGCTGGGTCATTTTATTTTTGGATCCTCACTATCTGCAGTGAGCTTTACATATGTTGTGGTTTGGAGTTAAATGAGAGCTGTGATGGTTTTGCTGTATCAAACTTTGGCCTGTGTGATTCACCTGAAGGTTTCTATAGACCAAGCATGTACTCCGTATACCTTGTTTGCATTCTGAGCCATAACTGTCTTCTCCATTTCTGTAGCTGTATGTTTGGGATCCAGATTTCTCCTGTTCAACAGCATTACAGCATGCTGTATTTGTGAACCACACCATTCAAACAGTGCAACACTAGTTGACGAGCAGGCTGATGGGGACATGTGCACATGGTTGGAAGTTGAAAGACATGAATTCTAGAATTCTCTTAGTATTGCATGTACAGAGTAGTGTACCTCAGGTTCATCTGTCCATGAAACACAGGAAACACAGAAGAGCAAAGTACTCTGTTGCTCTTCAAACCATTCAAAGATATATTATGCAATGCCGAGGACATAAATTTCGACCATGAGCTAAAGCATAATTACACACAAGAGGTATCAACATTCTATCATTATCCTCATCATCAAAAGATCACATTAGTCCCAAGGAAAAAGGAACATTTAACCACTCATTTTTTCCAACTTAAAAAGGAGTAGGTTATCTATAAATCAGAGATGCGCCGCCAAAATTAGATATCCAAACTTTTAATTCCATTAGTCAAGACTCCATTGATGATGAACTCATTGTTCTGCAAGTTCTTGGTGACTTCATCTAGTACACCAGCGCTTGCAGCAACGAATCCAAGGTATGGTTTGCTGGGAGAGAGCACACGAGACAGATATTCCGGATGGAACTGGACACCCACGAAGAAAGGATGATCCTTGAGTTCCAAAACCTCCATTCTCTCGCCCTTTTCATCCTTTCCGATGAAATTGAGACCGGCGCTGGAGAGACGGTCTACATACTCTGGATTCACTTCATAACGATGACGGTGGCGTTCGTCAATCGACTCATGGAAAGTTCCATAGAGAGCTCTGAGCTTTGACCATTCCGTGCCCGTCTGGAAAAGGGTGGGTCGGAGTCCAAGTCTCATCGTTCCTCCCAAGTTGACTTTGTCAACCTCGGGCATATATATGACAACGGGGTCCTCAACGCCTTCACCGGCCAATTCAACGGATCCAGCGCCAGTGAGCTTGCAAACATTCCGTGCATATTCAATTACGGCAAGTTGCATGCCGAGACAAACACCCAAGAAGGGCTTGGGTTTCGTTCTCGCCCAGTTGGCGGCTGCAATCATTCCCTCCGTACCCCGTGTTCCGAATCCTCCTGGAACAAGGATGCCATCAGCGGTGCACACCTGATGCCAAGCTTTGTGGTACAGTTCTGGGGATTCGACCGCCGTTGGTTGTTCAAGATGCGACGCATCAACCCAAACAAGGTCCAATTTCCTTCCACAGGCCATTGCAGAGTGTTCTAGGGACTTGATGACAGAAAGGTAGGAATCGTGCAAACTGGTATATTTGCCAACCAATGCAATAGTGACTGTCTCAAATAAGCGTTCTTGCGATGTGGTAAGGGTCTTCCACCTTTGCCAAGTCGCCTGGCCCTGAGAAAGGAGCTTTGGCTGAACTGGAAGATTGTCAATCTTGAGTATATCACGAAGCACAGAGATGAGGCCTTGTTTCTCAAGGAGAAGGGGCACATGATACGTGGACGACACGTCATGCACACCGAACACTTGCTCGGGCTCAACTTGACAGAACATGGCAATCTTGTCAATAGTTGATTTATCGAGAGCCATAGAGCAACGGCACGCAATCTGGTTTAAAGTTAGCAAGGGTCAGCAAGATATTTCTTGGCAATCATCGGAAATTTGTTTACCAGATCGGGGCTTAATCCAGCTGATCGAACATCGCGTATAGCTTGTTGCGTTGGCTTGGTTTTTTGTTCTCCATGGATAACCGGAACTAATGAGACGTGGATATTGACAAGGTTATCCTTCCCAGCTCGTCGTCGAAATTGGCGCATAGCTTCAATGAAAGGCGCGCTCTCGATATCTCCGACCGTACCACCAAGCTCAATGATGCATACATCGGGTTGTTCATTCGTATCGTCAACAGGGATTTTTGCGACTCGCTGGATCCAATCTTGAATTGCATCCGTCAAGTGCGGAACCACCTGAACGGTGCGACCAAGGTAGTCACCCCTGCGCTCCTTCTCAATGACGTGTTTATAAACTTTGCCCGTCGTGATGTTATTCTCTCGGGTCAAGGTGATGTTGAGGTAACGTTCGTAGTTTCCGAGATCGAGGTCGACTTCTCCTCCATCATCCAAAACGAAAACCTCGCCGTGCCTTTGATGCGAAATGCAAGTCAGCCACGTTCCGCACTATCCCCCAAAGAAACTGGAAGCGTGAAGCATACTCAGTAGGCGCCATCGTTCCAGCATCGACATTCATGTAAGGATCTACCTTTATAGACGTAACGTGCAAAGAAAGTCAGCGTTTGGGACTCCAACGTTTGGTTTTTGGGTTGACATATCTTGAGTCCAATAGTTTTGAGAAGCAGGCCGGTCGAAGAGGCTACCAAAGTACAGAAGTTAGCAAAAGCATTTGGGAGCGATATGATTCCCAAAATCACGCTCCCATCATACCTATCACGCCTTTCCCGATGCCGCTGATGACACCTGCAAAGAAAGCTTTTGTCAGTCTGACGAACCTTTACAGCATTCCGACGAAGATGAAAAAGGAACATACCTCCTGAAACTATAACGTACTTCATCCTGGCGAAGTAAAAGTGTATATCAAAACTTATAGGTGCCTTTCCTGGCTGCTGCCAGGGGGGAGGAGAGAAAAAGAGAAGAAGAAGACGGCCGTCAGAGAAGTTGCCGCATTCTGACTGAAACTTTTTTTCAGGTCACTGGGTCTAGCAAGCCCTTGCCCTATGTCGCGACGCGTCAGCCAGATCCGGTAAGGCGCAGTCAGAATTGGTAGATTAGAGTTATATATTTGGTCTTGGCTTTGTTAGCGGAATAGCTTATTTATAGACTAGCCCATTTCGGGATTAATCCTTTCAGCAGGTGAATTCATCCGCAACCAGCCGCATCATTCATTCATATTGTGATGGCAGAAAGGTGACAGAGCTCATAGAAACCAAGTAGGTTACAACAAGTATGGCAGAATATAATTTCTATTGTCACTGATGCATTTAGCACAATTAAAATAGCAAAGTATTTAGAAACAGGAATCTCGCCCATACGCCAGATCAAATGAACGGTGACCTAAAACAGTTATCGAGCCTTGCTACTATTAGAACGCTATATCGTGTAGTATTTGAGATCAATCTCGTAGCATAGGAAGCACGGGTCACCCGGGCTCAAGGTATTCAGCTTAGTTTAATATATCTAAAGCTTTCCATAGCACAGCTGTGAGGACAACCTATCCCCATCGTGCCGCCTCCCTCTCCTGTTCTACGCGGGCCGCCCTCGCCTGGTCGTCAGCTTCGTCTTCGTACTTATAGCTCAGGCGCCTTCCCCCCACAAGACTTCTTTCTAGTTTACTTTCGCGCCGACGGCTGCTCCTGCCATCACGATCGGCGTTCATGGCCTCTCGCCGCTGCTGTTCCTTCAGAAGTCGTTCCCTATTCCTCGCTTCTCGCTCCAGTGTATGCGGGTCTTTCTCTTCCACTGCTGACTTCGTAGATGTTCCATTAGTTTGGACGCGGTCTACCGGTTTCTTCTCTCGACTCCCGTTCGCATGTTCATCCGCTTCTTCACGTCGTGCTCGTCTTGCATGCCGTCGTGAATGCTCGCTCTCTGCCCGAGACTCAGACCTGTCACGACGACGCTTACGTTCGCGATCCTTTTCGCGGCCTCGATCTTTATCTTTCCCTCTGTCCTTGTCCTTGTCCTTGTCTCTGTCTCTCTCGCGTTCCCTATCTCTCTCTCTATCCCTGTCCCTTTCCCTTTCCTTGTCCCTGTTCCTGTCCTTGTCCTTGTCCCTGTCCTTTTCCCGGTCTCTACCCCTGTTCCTGTCTCGGTATCGATCACGATCTTTCTCTCGTTCCCGATTTCGATGACTTCGGTCGTAATCTCTATCTCTCTCCTTCTCCCGTTCACGGCGCCGGTGTCTATCTTCTTTCTCCTTCGCACGCGCTAGCCGCCGGCTCTCGCTATCATCCGCGTCCTGCGATGCTTTTGATGCAACCTTGTCCTTAGGCTCCTCTACCTCGTTTTTTCGTGTGGGCGTTCGGTGGCGGCGAGATGATGTGCCTTTTTCATCACTTCGCCGGTCTCTATCCCGACGACTGCGGTGAGATGATCTGTGTAAAGTCTCAGCAGATCCCGATCTTGATCTGACAGTGGACTCCCCGTCGCGCTCAGGATCCTTGCGGGATTTTCTACTTTGCTGTCGGTCTGGCTTGTCATCACCATTGTGAGAGGACGGTGGAGATCGAGAGCGTGAATAACTTTTGTGGCGTGAACGGCTTCGGTGTCTGTGCGAACGAGATTTTCGTGACGGTGAGCGTGAACGAGACCTAGCCTTCGATCGTGACCTTGGCCGTGATTGGGGTCTGCTCTCATCGCCTGTTTTGGCGGGCGATATGCTTTGGAAACGGTTAGATACTTTTTATATCCACATTATAGTACTTGTAGGCATGAAAAAAGGAACAAACCTTTGACCGTCTACATGGGGCTGCGTAGTTTGTACATGTGCACGCCCTAAAATGGCAAATCCTCTAGCATTACGGATACTAGTATTTGGTAGCCCTTCTCTCATTGCCCGCGGAGCAGCCGGGGCGCCAACCACTCCGACACCCCTTGGTGCGTTGTTGAAGCCATAACCGGCAGATACTGGTGGTTGGGACGGCGAGAAGCCAGCTGGGCCGCTAGGATAGAAGTTATGACTGTAGCTCGGCTGATAGCTCTCCCCGACGACTGGAATGCTGTTGCCCATAGACTGAAGATTAGTTTTAATTTCCACTGCGTCGGAAGAAGCGCCATTGCCACTCTCATTCGCTGATCCCATTTCAACCGTTGTCGGAATGGCAGAGGATGTCTCTGGCGCAGCAGTCTCGGACACTGGTATCGTTTCGGTGGTGGGTCCGTCAGCGGTTGGAATGTTATCAGCGCTCTTTGTCGGTTCTTCATCTTTGGGTATATCTTCCTCGCCACCCGGGCGAAGTTCGTTATTGAACTTGCGTTGGATTTCTTCAGGGGTGTCGGTGGTCACTGAGGGCGCAGGGCCGCCATTACTTTGCAGGTGCGGTGGGATCTGTTGCTGGAAGGGTCCTGAGTTAGTGGAATGGTAATTATCATGCATACCCGGCGTATAACCGCCGCGACCACGACCGCCGAAACCACGTCCACGGCCAGCACCACGGCCATACGGGCCGCCATAGGAGCCATGGAAATCATTGTTAGAATGGTGCATGTGAGGATAATTTCCCTGTGGTTGAGACATATTATATCCAGGATATCCAGAATATGGGCCAAAACCAGAACCCATGCGATTAGCGAATGCATTTGCATTGAATTTATCTGGGCCTCCATTCCACATATTGTTTTGAATATCCCAACTTCCATACATTCCCTGACTGTTATTGAAATTTAATCCCATGTTCATATCACCATTCATGCCATTCATGTTCATTCCGTAATCCGTAAACATTCCCTGAGATGCAACCATCGGATCTATTCCCATTCCAGGCATGCCAGGCAGGCCTAAGGAAAAATATTGTTAGAGAATATTCGCGTTGATAATTTGGGTGTCACTGCTTACCCATTTGGTTCGGAAATGGCATCATGCCGGCAGATTGCATGCCATTAACCATAAAAGGTGGCATCATTTGGTTGAAATCCGCAGGTCCTTGCCAGCCCATCGGCTGGAACCCGTTCGGGTTATTCGGTCCCAAACCCATCCCATTGGCCAAAGGTTGGCTGATCTGAGTTAGATCCTGTGCGGCATTGCCAGCGCTTTCGGCAGTAGCATTCTGATCGGCAGGCGTCTCTGACGGCATTTCGGGCGACGTCGACTTTTCATCTGCAACGTTATCGGTAGGCTCAATATGAGTTCCAGCGGCCTCATGCTGCGATAAGAAGTTAGCTCTAAAGCCATGGGCGATGTCCCAATCTCATATGACTTACCTGCGCTGTCGGTAAAGGTTCATTCTCCGGGCCGGTGCTATTGTCAGTTGAAGATATGGCGGTGGAAGGCTCTGCGTGCCCATCCTCAGCTTGCCTTTCAACGATATCCTGCTGGCCAAAAATCTCCTGCTCGCCCACGCCATTTGGTTGTGGAAACTCTACGGAGAAAGCCGGTGTTTCAATCGGTGTGTCTATCGTGGACGCCGGTTGTTCCACTATAGTCTTGGCTGGCGGCTTATCTCTTTCCCTTTTTTTCTCCTCCGTTCGTAAAAAGGCTTTTAGCGTCGTCCGTAAAGCTTTATTGGGTTTGCAGAGGCCCGCATCGAGGGGTGTATGAGCGCATACAGGACAGCTTTCCGGAAGAGAACCTTGGCCTAGGGATTCAAGTTAGTCTTTACACGAAAAAGGTAATTGTTTCGTACAAGGGGTTTATTACAGGTTTCGCAAATAGCTTGGTCGCAGCAAGGTAGCCGAAATGCGTTCAAGGCCAGCTTGTTGCAGATGGCGCACCGGAGTTTAAAAGGAATCTCATCTTGGATAAGTGAACTGTAACGGTCAGCATGAGGGTATAAGGGTTTTTAAACCAAGCTTGGCAAATTGACATACCGAGCAATGTCCATCAGACCCGAGGACGGTTCCAAAGTAGCCATGCCGCGCCGGAAAACGAGTGTGTTGGTGGTCCGCGGAGATGAGAAAAGCTTGGAAACCGAAAAGCGAGATGGTCGGGTTAGAATCGAGGTGGCATGGCCGGGTCGCGGATCAGCGAGAGGAAGACTTCATATGGTGGCAGCAACACGAAGCATTATTCAGAGCTTAACAATAGAGAGGTGAATCAACCGTGAATGGGTGTGTAAAGTGCCTGGAGCTGCTGAACCGAGCGATGCGAAAAGCAACTGTCGTTGATTCCTCCAAGCTGGAGTTGGAAGTTTTTTAGAGCCCCTGCGACGGATTAACATTCATCCGAGGATGACCGGAACCCCGGCTGCCAGGCAAAAAGAGCAAAAAGAGCACAACAAGCGGGAATAATGCTATCAAAAGCTCGCCAGAAGCTGGAGGAGAAGGACGGAAACAATGTTGGCACTCAGATTAGATCAAGTTTTATTGCTTTTGCAACCTTCATTAATGCTCTCTTGATGCCACCCGTCCCAAGGCTCCCTGCGCCATGGTCATCGGTGATACCTTTTTGAACAGAGTCTCAGGTTTCGTCCCAATGCCAGGGCAGGGAGAGGGAAGGCCGGGAGACAGGAATAAGGTACAATGCATTTCCAGTGTTGCTCTTATCATCATTAGACCGACAAGATGTTTCCGTAGGCAAGATCAGGGGAAGAGAAGATAGAACATGAAAGCACCACTGGAACCAAAAAGAATCTGAAAAGGCGTTACCTTGCGAGGTGTTCTACTCCATTGATAGTAGTATAATGGTTTGAAATAGGAAATCATTAGAAATGACGAGAGTTGGGCGTTGAAGCTGTTTGCGGTCTTTGTTTTTGGCTGAGGAGATGCAATGGAAGAGATGAGTGTTTTTTGAGGATCCCGGGAGTTGTTGGTGGGAGTGAAGGAGCTGATAGGCTGATCCAGTGCAATTGGTGGTGTGGGGAGAAGGACAGTGGACAAGGGGGGCCAGAAGGGAGATGATGGGCTGGCCTCCCGGGGGATAAAAGGACCTTTTAACTAACCCCAAGCCCGGCCTTCGTTGCTCTTCCTTTTCCCTCCTTCTGCGCTCTGTTGGCACCACGCATTCCCTATTGCTATGGCCTCCAGCTCAGTGTGCATTACCCCAGACTCTACCAGCTCCCACGCACTCTGCCTTCCTGCTTCCACATTATCTCCACGTGAGATCTTATCTGCTGGAGCTTGGGCCAAGACAAAAAAAGATCTACCTCCACGCGTGTCAGCTATCAGTGATTGACTTATCAGTATAGCCATTTCTCTGCTTGATGAGCCAGCAACCACCACACGCACCCAACACATCACAACTGCAGCTAGTTACTTGCTCTGTCTTATTGCAGATCAGTGTCTTGTATCAGACTGTCAGTCCTATGTGATACCTGAGAGGAAGAGTGGAATACAATCTACTGTTTCGTCTGAGCACCACTTGAGCACATCTCTGCTTGATTTCACAACTTGGGAGCTTGTCTTGGTATGTTATTACTACCCTCATACCTTTTGGTCTTCTCATAGCCAACTTTGACTGTTTTATTCTGTGATATGCGATCCGGAATGTCATACATACATGCATGTGACTGCCTACACATCAGCTAACATAAGTGTTTGCTAGCAATGACAGATCAGGACAGTTCCTATAGACCCCGGTCCCCTGACTTCTCCAGTTTTACCGGAAACCTGCAACAGCAGCCCATTGCCGATCCTTACAGTCAAAGCTCTTATGCATTTCCGCCCCCGTTGACTCCCCAAGCTTCCTACGACGCCTCTCCCTTTTTCAATCCTCACGTCCCGCGTCCCTCCGTCTCCTATCATCCGCAACCACCGTTCGCCTCAGACTTTGCTGAAATGGCCCCTCAAACCAGATCGAGAACGCTGTTACAGCAGCAGCAGCCCCCGCACCAAATTCCGCTTCAGCAATCTCCTCCCCAAGCGCCACAACAGCTGAACAATCGGAACAAGCAAGAAGTCCGACAGCGTCCAAGTCGAGTGTCTCAGCAACACATACACCCACACGCAGACCCGCCTCCTGACCCTCATGAATCAACCACGGAAAACCCCAATCCTGATCACTCCGCTGGACCGTCCTTGGGCATCGAGGTCAGGACGAAATTCCCTGTGGCGAGGATCAAACGGATTATGCAAGCCGATGAGGATGTTGGCAAGGTAGCCCAGGTGACACCTATCGCAGTCGGTAAGTCTTTATGCGTATGAAACTTCCTTTCGCTAAATGGGTTGGCTAACGACTGCTCGGCCCTTCCAGCCAAGGCACTCGAGCTGTTCATGATTTCTCTCGTTACCAAAGCTGCGCAGCAAGCCAAAGACCGCTCTTCCAAACGCGTCACTGCAATGCACCTCAAGGAAGCCATTGTGAAAGATGAAGTCCTCGATTTTCTCGCCGATATCATCTCCAAGGTACCCGATCAGCCAACCAGCAAAAAGGACGAGGATGGGAGTGACCCGGACGAAAATAAGAAGAAAAAGGGCGGTAGCCGGCGCAAAAAAGAAGATTCTGATTAACTCAAGCATCGAACTCGGCCTTTCAGTTTCTCACTTTTGTGTTTGATCGTGGAGGTGTCCATGCTGGGCACGAAGACCTGGCGTTGGTGGTTTCTTGGTTATTTAGCATTACTCTGCATGTGTCCTGCAGCATGATTTCAACGGGTTCCTATTTTCCTTCTTTTCAGCCTGGCTGGCAGGGAGTTATTGTCTCTAAACTCCGAGCGTTCTCAGTGTACGTGTAGCTCCAATACTTTCCATCTTTGCTCTAAAAGCAAAAGAAACATACCATTTCAAATAGTATAAAGAGACACCTGTAAATTATCTAGACCATCTAATAATGGGCATATTTGCGAAGATGAAAAGGTCTCCGGTATGCGGGGTTGATCAGTGTTTACGGAGTAGCTCTGGAACCCATCGAAAGGAGAGCTGCCAAAGCTGCGACATCTCCTGAACAAAAGTATCAGGATGATGTCCACAGCAATGCAACCTACTCTTGCTCCACGATAATCTAACCGGAATACAATATGAATGATGGATTTTGTACGGATATATCCTCTTTTTCATTTGGCTTGATCCTTTCATTGCTAACGGCTCTGCAGTGGTCTCGTCTTATCGGAGGTGCCTCATCCTCTTCCTCTAGGTCCCTTCGCCGTAACACCATTGCCGAGCGGCATACCGCATTCAATCAAATCTACAATGCGCTCTATGTATGAAATCAAAGCATGTCGCTCCTCAGATCATTTCCTTGATACTCACCCGCAACCCAGCAAATATGGCGCAACTCGCCATCCCTCGCCGCAGACTCCCCATCCATCCCCCGAATACGGACCTGCATCGATCGCCTGAATGCCATTCTCAGCGACGAATCCAGAGGTCCATCGCCCCATCCGTGCCTCACCTTCGCTGCCACTTCACAGGTCTATCTGACCATCGCCAAACTCGCCCTGACAACGTACGATCCTCGCATCGTGTCCGCGACCGCCGGCTTCTTCAACATGCTGATTGATGCCGAAGTCGACGCTGTCGTCGACAACCGGACGTTTTCAAGAGCACTGGTGGATCTGGCGCGCAAAGCAAGCTACGTGGGCGAAGAATGCGAGGGAAAATTGGTGGAACTGATGTTTGGGGTCGCCAACAATATTCGGCTGCGGCCGCACATTCTACCAGCTTGGTTCTTCCCGAAAGGTTCCACGGGAGAAGAAGAAACGGAGACAAGGGAAGCAGGTGAGACCTTTGCGGGAGCCACTAGGAAAGAGGACTTTCCTCTCTTTTATTTGCTTCTCGATTACGTCCACTTCTCTGGGAGAAAAGGCGATTTCGCCCGCACCGGCCTGCTATATATAATCGAAACCGCCTCAAAGGCAAAGGACCTGGAACGCTGGCTTATTGAGAGTGATCTGGCTACACTGATGGCCACTGGTTTGGGAGGCTTGTATAGTCAGTTGGGCAGGTATGCTAATAACACTCCCCTGTCTATCTTTGATCACTGCTGTGAACTGATCTAACGCATGCTCCATAGAGTCTTGCCCCAGGCTCATGATGTCGACATTCCTCCAGTTGTCGCCCTATCCGATGACACTCGCCTGGAAGCGTTTATTCGATACGACCTTGGTGGAAATATGGATTCTTTTCTTTCGTACCTTTTGTTTTGGCAGGACGCTGTCGACCATTGCAAGTCTGCTGAGTTAAATGATACCCTTCTAGACCATTTTCAAGTTTTGTTTCTCGAGCAACTACTGTATGCGTCCATCTATCATCTCCTGCAAATACTATGGACTGACAACATGCGCAGATATCCATCGCTACTCGAGTCTTCGGATGTTGACGGAGGCTCGACTCCGGCTGTGACCACCTATCTATCCCGGGTTCTGGAGTCCATCGATCAGCCCGAGCTCATCCACCGTATGCTACATTTTTTGCTGGCTTCTCCACCGGAGAACGAAGCCAGTAGAAGCAAGCCTGTGGAGCCGCCGAAGATGTCAGTCAGCCGCCGCAAGTCCCTTGACATCCTGTCAGCGTTCGCAGAGGCTGCGGCAACACCATCACCCACTCTGTTTAATTTGGTGGACTTGGTGTCAATGAGTATCAAGTCGCAAAACAATCAGACTCTTGTGGCTACATTAAGACTCATAACCGTTATCATGCAACGCCACCATCACTTTGCCAGCTCCCTGATCAAGACGTCGTCACGACCGGAAATACCACCGACGCAGAGGACGCTCGGTGCACTCAATGCGGAGTTGCAACAACTGTTCAGCTTCGCGACCATCATTTACGACAGTTATTCGCTAGATCAATCCTACGGGAGTTATCTCGCCAGTGCGTCGGGTGTACTTTCCTCTCGAACGTCAATGGTGTTTTGGAACAATCTTTCTGACTCTGATCCCGATTCCGACTCGGAGGTCCCATCAATACTCCATGTCGACGACCGCATTTTCAAAGGAATGCTGGATCTCTTGAGTGATTTCTTCACGAACAATGTTATGACGAACCTTGCTCTAACAAATGCGCTCGCCGCTTTGGCGACTTCTAACTTGATCTCTTTAGACGGCTGGCTTCTCGTTCCGCCGCATAAATATCGATTTTCGAAAGCATCGGATGAGAGTGGATATTCTGATCATTCGTCAAGCTCACCTGACGACTCGCAACCCCAGGATACCGATGGACGATTAATTTCTGCATACGTACAGCCGTCCTGGCCCCTTGATGATCTTCCACCCGTGACGAGTGTCCTATATGAGTTGGTCAATCAAGTGAAAAAATGGCGCGAATCGATACCGGATTTTGACGTTCTGCTTGCAGGCCGACGGGATCTTCTCCGTCTCAGGGATGAGGACGCAATCAATATGGAACCAAGAGTGGAAATGGGACCACATTTATCCGATGAGAGTAGCCTTTCAGGGATCAGTGGACACCCTGAAACGGAGTATTCCAGGGGACGAGACTCGTCTCAGAAATGGGGAGTAGGAAATTCCCCGTCGCGACTCTTAGCACGCGGTCCATCTAAACACCCCGTTTCACCCGCTCGCACTTTATCTTCTCGCCGTCCATGTTCACGATCACCTCCAAAATCATCGCGCGCGGATTTCGTACCCCTTGACATCCACCGACGGCTTGCGAGCCCCATCTCAACCGAGCTTGGCCGTTCGTCGGATCGTAGATCTTCACGGTCTAGCGGTACCACTTCTCCTTCCGTTCCTGTTCCAATTCTGGAGACTTCCGATGGCAAAGCCGAAAGCGAAATACATGCAGAGGACGTAACACTGGGTCACGTTCTGACGAACGTTGTCATATTGTATGAGTTTCTCCTGGAGCTGACCGCACTGGTTCAAATGAGGGCAAGTATCTTCAATGAGGTCAGCTTTTGCCCCGTCAACGCGCCATCGTGAAAAACGTCTCTCGTACCTCGGAAGGCTTCAAATGGCCTCTTCTGCCCTTCACCGAGTAATGGTTGGCTTGACCGCTTCGCGGCTATGTCATTTATTTTCCCTCTGGCAAATCTCACTGCCACGCCAACTGAGGCCTTCCATGCAACTTGCCTACCATGATCCGGCCCCCAAATACAGCGACATCGCGCGGGGCCCAGTTATGCAACATCCAAGCCGCGTTGAAAGACGTCGATGCAGGGGTTATAAAGTAGAGAGATATCGTGCAAACTCGCGCAATTGAATTCTTCGATAGCTAGATAACTTTAGCTAAATGAATTTTTTTTTCTTGGAATTTTAGACCTTTTGGAAAGTTGGGATTTCTTATCTGACGACGCAGATTTTTGCAGCCAGATGCAAGTTTTCAAGATTCCTCATCGGAAAAAAAGCAAAAATAGAAAAAGCAGAAGAATGATCGACTTCCACATTTACTCGGTTTGGCGTTGGCGGATGTGCCACCTCGTCACCCTGCATCCAGGGCAGCCAATTCACTCTTGGCCCTGTCTTGTTTTCGGGATCATCTCTCCACGTTTTCCCACGAAAAGCAGAGATAGTCGATGGACAAGCGAGCGAATCGTCCAAATCACTTTTTGTCAACGATGGGGATCCCTGACATACATTTACTGGCTTCATTGTCCCTGTCGCTTTGGCTTCTTCAGTATCCTTGCTGAACCAGTCCGGCGATTGGGGAAATGCCATGGTTCCCAGAGGATGGGGATTAGTATTAAATCCAGAGGCAATGCCCTGTGTCTGGGTCTGTGGCTCACAAAACCTGCGTCTGCCTCTGCCAGGGAGGGGCAGTCTCTTCTCGTCAGCGACGCGGGCCCTGAGTGGACTGAATCAACTCGTCCTGTCTCACCTGAGAAAGTGTTCAAACTCGCCAAGTCGTTGATGTCACGAAAGTAGCTTGGAGTCTATGGAATAGCTACTTCAGCCTGCCTTTTAGCTCTATGCACTAGTTAGCTTGCATGCGAGCTTTCTTCGGTGACGAAGGGGGAAGAAGCGGTTTGCAGATCTTGCCCCAACGGCCAATATAGATCTCAAATTGTCGAACCTACGTTTAGTGTCCTGCAAGACAGGTGGCTGGCTACAGTAACTACTTAACTGCTGCGTGGGAAACATCTCCGGCCCGATCGGCGTGATCAGTTCATCTTTTTTTTTCCCTTTACAGGTACCTCTTGCAAGGTGATACAGTGTGTCGCTTATAGCTGATGTCTGATATTAGGGGATTGCACATGAAGAATCCGTCTAACCATATCCTCTTTCTTTCATGAAGCATCTAGCCGGTTCTCAGAAAGGCTTGTCGTTCAGTCGCTCGTTCTGCAACATCAAGACGTCCAAATCGCCGGCATCATGAAGCAAAGAAGCCCCTTCCCGGGTGCCGCAAGCATCAACCGGGAGCGTAGCACAAGTCCGCTCTTTGACCGCGAGCCATCCTACTTCTACCCATTCGCTCGGCCGGAGTCTGCATTGCTGTCTGCAAAGGAATCCGATTCCAAAGCCTCTCTTTCACTTGCTTCGCATGACGGACCGCTCAATTTCCATGGCGCTGTCCGCGACCTTCAGGAACTTCGCGCTCTCTATGTCCCATTCATGTCCTCGGAAGAGGATCTCACCTCGTCCTCCACTGCCATCACGAACTATATGCAGGGCTCGCCAACCGTGTCCGTTCCATCGTCTCAAGTTCGCCTTCCGCGGGATTCGTTTGCTTCGACATCGTCGCGCAACGGATCAGCGAGGCAGTCCTTCCTTTCTGGAAAATTCACACCGCCAGCACGGCTGAGTGTCCGCGCAAGCAGACTATCCAGGGTTAGCCTGCCGGCATCTCCTACGTCTCCCACCGCGAAGCGAAGTGAAACCGAGACGGAGTCAACGCCCGACTTTTCACCGGATTCTTCCTCCCGCGTACTTGAAGAATTCGTGAAGTTGATCAATTCCATAGACATGCAATCGTTCATTGGGAGAGAACAGGAACTCGGTGGGTTTTTGGCTTTCAGCGGAAAGCTATCAATCGTTTCTTGCTGACTCTTGGTTTATATTCAGTGATGAACGTGGATCCGACCAAGGCCTGGCTTTCTCGATCACAGACGTCACCTAGAGCGAAACCGAAACCGTCAAAACGTGCTTCCTCAGATCTTTCAGGTCGACTGATAAATTTCTCTACGACGGTGTATAACTATGCAAATTCCCAATTGGCCCCCAACCTGCCACTTCTACGGGTGTATGTATCCAGCCAGCTAAACTTCAGGGTATTTTTTTTTTAGTTTTTCTAGCCTGACTCGTATTTGTATCTAGTACTCTCCCAATATGGCCTATTCTCTGCCTCGCCGCACAGTTTTCGCAACGTGCCTACAGCATGCCCTCGGAATCAGAAAGGGAAACATTCATTGAAGCCGACGTCAGAGGCGGAACCAATGCGATGGTGATCAAATCTGTTGCTCTGGACCACATCGACCTTGTCGTTCTTTCGATTAGAGGCACGAATTACACTTCATTCAAAGATTGGGCCAGTAACATGGCTCTAGAACCAGAGCTACCGACAGGGTTTCTCGACAGTTCCGATAACCTCTGTCACGCCGGCTTTCTGGGTGTCGCGCGACACATGATCAAACCCGTAGCCCTGCGTCTCCGACAAATTCTCCAAGAGAACCCTTCTCGTTCCGCAGGATCACTGGTTATAACCGGCCATTCCACTGGCGGCGCGATTGCCAGTCTCCTCTATGCACATATGCTATCCCAAACCGTAAAGTCCGACCTCATCGACATCCGACGCTCCTTCAACCGAATCCACTGCATCAGTTTCGGCGCACCACCCGTCTCCACCCAACCACTCAACAAACCCAGCATAAAAGAATTTCAAAACTGGTTATTCTTCAGTATAATCAACGAAGGCGACCCCGTCACCCTCGCGGAGAGAGCGTATGTGCGGTCCCTGGTCGACCTGTACAACTCACCCGTCCCCGCTGCTCGACCGGCAAACTTCCTCGCCCGCAAACTGGCCTTCTTCAGCTCCAGGCAGCGCAAGAAATTCGACAAGCGCAAATCCACGACTGCAATGTGGTGCAGGCCCGCGCCGACGCTGTCGTTGCCGGGCAGGTTGATAGTGCTGCGTGGCAACGAGGGAAAGGACGGCAAGCAGTGCGCCGAGGCGTATTTGACGCGAAATGAGGAGTTGGCGGGAGTCGTGTTTGGTGATGTGATGATGCATTCGATGACATTATATCAGAGACGAGTGGAGGTTTTGGCGACGGAGGCAGCCTGCGCGAAGTTGGACGAGGGAACTTAAGTCGTTCGATCTGTCATATCATCCTTTTGGAGAAAAGGGTTCTGTGGAATGAATGACAAGCTCATGATCCAGGTTCCTTTTTTATTTAGGCTCTTATCTCCTGTTTTGATTTTGTTTTGGCTTGGTTCGGTTGTTCTTATTTTTATTATATCCTATTTTTTATGCACGCCGGTTGCCTACGATAATATATTCGACCTTGACCCTTCCCCAGTACAGTTTGACAAACATATACCCTTACTTTTTGAGCTTTCAAACAAGTACTGATCCTGATGAGTTGTGCAAAATCGGGTCTTTTCCTTTCCCGGATTTACGTACCGCAATAAAGGCTCAAGCGTGTAATCTTTAATGTTTCTTGATCAGACGCGAAATAGCTCATGTTGAGATTGACATGATTAACAAACAACACAAAAAACGGTATTCAAATGGCTAATCTTCTTTTCAAAATTTTGGTACATAGAATCATACAAGATCGGTGATACATCCGTGACTAGCGTCCGTGACGGCTCTAGAGAAACAATCAGTATTTGGGTAATATGTTAAGAATGGACGCCAACAAGGCGAATCGGATCCACATACCTGGCATATTTACCCAGAGTTCCTCTCATCGTCAACCCAGTCGGACGTCCAAGCCCGGCTTCTTGCTTTTCCTGCCACTTCTTCCTTCTCTGGGCGAGCACATCTTCACTGACCTCTAGGTCGAGAACTCGCTTGTCTGCATCGATGACGATCACGTCTCCGTCTTCAACAAGAGCAATCGGCCCGCCAACTGCGGCCTCTGGGACGATGTGCCCGATCAAAAAGCCGTGAGAACCGCCACTGAAGCGGCCGTCTGTGATTAGTGCAACGGAAGAGCCCAATCCGGCTCCCATAAGTGCCGATGAGGGCTTGAGCATCTCTGGGGGATACGTCAATAATGGTGTTCATGGTCACGTTTGAAAATTTAACATACCTGGCATTCCCGGTCCGCCCTTTGGTCCAGTATATCGGATAACGACGACGGTCTTCTCATCCTTTTTAATCTCGTTTCTCTCCAAAGAGGCAATGAAGTCATCTTCATCGTCGAAGACTCTGGCTTTGCCGGTGAAGTTTGTTCCTTCTTTACCTGTAATCTTTCCTACACTTCCTTCAGGAGCGAGGCTGCCTCGGAGAATCTGGATGTGGCCGGTCTTCTTAATTGGGTTGCTGAGGGGACGTATGATCTTTTGGTCGGATGGGAAATCAGGAATATTCTCTACGTTCTTGGCCAAAGTCTGGCCCGTAACCGTCATTCCTGAACCGTCAATGATGCCCTCCTTCAATAAGAATTTGATCAAGGACGGAGTGCCACCGATGGTGTGCAGATCGGCCATGACATATTTGCCAGATGGCTTAAGGTCCGCAAGGAATGGTGTGCGGTCACTAACGGCTTGGAAGTCGTCAATGGTGAGTTTAATGCCGACGGAGTCTGCCATGGCGAGTAGGTGGAGGACCGCATTGGTCGAGCCTCCAGTAATGTTCACCAATATCATGGCGTTTTCAAAAGCAGTTCTCGTCAGGATGTCTGACGGTCGAATGTCCTCGGCAAGAAGCTTCTTGATAGCTTGACCGGCAGCAAGACATTCGAGTCTCTTTGCTTTGGATTCTGCTGGATTGGACGAAGAGCCTGGCAGCGTCATACCCATCACTTCAATGGCCGAAGCCATGGTATTTGCCGTGTACATTCCACCGCAGGCACCACCACCGGGGCAAGCATGGCGAATGATATCAAATCGTTGCTCCTCAGTGATTTCGCCCGTCAAGAATTGGCCGTACGCCTGGAAAGCGGAGACAATATCGATATCAGCATTATCTTGCGTTGCAGCACATCCGGGTCTGATCGTTCCTCCATACACCATCAAGCTAGGCCGATTCACGCGACCCATAGCCATAATGACGCCCGGCATGTTCTTATCGCACCCCGGAAGACTGATATTTGCATCATACCACTGGCCGCCCATGACCGTCTCTATAGAATCCGCGATCAAATCTCGGCTCTGCAAGCTATATCTCATCCCCTTTGTGCCCATACTAATTCCGTCGCTAACACCAATGGTATTGAATTGATATCCGATCAATCCTGCCTTTTGTACGCCTTCTCGCACGATGTTGCTCAGATCGAGGAGGTGCATGTTGCAAGGATTCCCATTGTACCACACACTGGATATGCCGACCTGGGCTTTAGACATATCCTCCGTCGAGAGCCCGGTGGCGTAGAGCATCGCTTGCGATGCTCCTTGCGAAATTGGCTGTGTGATATGACTGGAGACTTCATTTAGAGGCTTGCCCGATTTTGGCGGAGAATTCGACGAGGATTTTTGCTGGAAAGCGGATCTGGAGGAAAAGGCGCGACTGCAAGGAAATCAGCTATCCGACAACGAGCAGCATATCAGAGTGAGAACTGTTTTCGGACGTACTAAGAGAAAGAATTAATCAATTGCCTGTAGGGCATATTGCCCCGAGGCCTTAATTGAAGCATTTCAGCGAGCGTGCCAACAGGGATGGCTTGGCTACCCCAATTCGCCCGTGTGGCCAGTTAGATTTGAACGGCGATAGCTGGGATCAATTACAGATGGAGTATGGTTCAATGAGTGATTTGAAGGCCCGCGATGCTTGTGATTGTCGAGCTTTCCTGGTGGATGGACCTGCTCAGCCGTTTTTCATCTTTCGTCGTAGAGCTTCGTTCGGAGGAATGACTCGGGGAAGCTTCCACTCCGATGTCGCTGATGAGTCAGAAGACGCGCCATTTTAGTTAAGCGCCCAATCAGAAAGAAGGCATTTGAGGTCAGGCTAAGCGGCGCTTGTTGGGGTAAATCTGCATGTTCGCTCGCCTAAATGAAAACAGCATACATGTGCCCATAGAGTTGATAACTAGGTGAAAGCTGTTTGAGTTGACCAAGATCACGGATGCACAATATAATTAATTCCTCAAAATTCTCTTTGTATGTGGTATCTACAAAGCTAGTTCCTCTGTAAGCAATATTTACAAGAAGGTCCAACGACGTTTCATCAGGCATCAGGCTTCATAAAATCATGGCCAGATATCTCCATAGTACTTTCTCCTTGCCCCAGTATACTTCAAGGAGTATATTCCTCTCTCGATACTGTTCAAGAGGATATATCCACTCTTGAAATATGGGTACACACTCCAGCTCCCGTTGAAGGTAACATCACCACCTCGTTCATCATCTTCGGGGTGGCAGTCGAAAAAGCCAGTCTGTTTGAATAGTTTGCCAGTAGCATCTCTATCAACGGAGCTGATGTCGACAATACGGAGACCGCTGCCGTAATTTGCCTGGTAACTGAGACCGTTGAGAACATATTGGTTGTGGTCGATAGACTTAACGGGGGATTGGTAGCTTCCGGTATGTTTAGGGGTCTTCAAGTTTTTGATGTCGAAAATATAGGTGGTAGTATGTCCGTTTTTGGCCTCACCAGCGCCATCTTTCTCATCGAGCTCGTCATCCAACAGGAGATATTCCATCTTGTAGGGATCAGTCAACCAGCCTTGGTGTGTGTATGAAGCACCGACGTATGGGGTCTTTGAAATGATCTTCGGCTTGCGCTTGTTTGTGACATCCATAATTGTGAGGGTGTCTTCGTTGTAGTTGAAGCAAATCTCGTGGCCCCAGTATTGGGTATCTGGTCCGGTGTAGATGACACATTGGGCTTTGCACACGTGTTAGTGCCAGGTTTTATAATGACATGTGGATCTGCAACTCTTACCGTCATGTACATATCCATCCTCAGAAGCGCAGCCTGGCGACTTTGGCTTAGCAGGATTAGAAACATCAACCATAAATAGGCCTCCTTTGCAATCGGAACGCCGGCTTGTTCCCACGGCGTAAATCATTTTTGTAGCTTCGTTAGAAACAATGTTATGGGAGCTGCCAAAACCACTGAACCAAGCGGTCAAATCCTTGTTTTTGTCAAAGTTGATTGGAGACGTGGCATTGAGCAACTAGGCGAACAAAAGGTTAGCGAATCTAAGAAAAAGACAGCATGTAACGTGCGCCTAGACTTACCTTTCTCATGTCAAAAACCTGGAGACCGTGGTCTGGTGACTCAGAGCCGATGTATACGTATCCATCGATCACCTTCATATCACGCCAGACAGTGTTTGTGGTCTGGGTTGGTAGTCTTCCTCTGAACACAAGGCTACCATCTTTCATGACTTCCACGAATGAGGTTCCGTCGGAATGTCCAACGGCACCGAATTCTCGGCCATCCGGTGAAGTCCAGCCTAAACAGATGTTTAATCTCCGGTTTGCAATTATTTTCAAACTTTGGGGCAAATTAACATACCCCAGACATCGTTACCCCTTCTCGTCTGACTGCCAATATCTCCATGAGGCAGGTAACCATGCAGATCAACATTGTCACATGCGTATTCGCCCGCCTTGCCATTGACACATTTGGTGACACCGCTGGAGGCCTGATATCGGTCGGCCCGGAAGAAACCCTGTTCCTCCATCTCCTGCTGCGCTTGCAGCTTCATCTCCATAAGGCGCTCCATGGCCTTTTGGTTTGCGGCGCTGGCCAAGCTGGCCGAGGCCAGCAGCATAAGAGAGGAGAGAGCCTTCATGGTTAAAGAAGGACGAGGCGTGAAGAGGATAATTGTTCAATGGAATGAAAATGTGGAGCTTTTCTGGGGATATCGCGGGCTTTATATACACACTCAGTTGACCGATCCATCATGATCAGCATGCCCAGAAGTGCTTGTCATAGCCAGGGTAAATTGCAATCCCCAGGAAGTCTAAGTGACTGTGGGGTATTGCAGGAAATCAAGACGGATGAAAACATAAGCCGCCACTAATAGATGGAGGGATGAGCGGAAAAATGCGGATTATGTATCTCTCGCAATCGGATACATCGTGGCATATGGAGTGAATAACAGAAAATCCGTAAGAGATCATAACGCACCGGCATTTCGCGAGTCATTGTAAAGTACCAATCCCCCAATCTGCATCAGAGAGAGAAACTATGAGGACCTTCAGCGGGAGACGAGGATAGCCTGTAAGCGAGGAAGGTTGCTGATATTTCTCCCCGCGGTCCACTGAACACAGGCGTTACATTGAGACTTGAAGTGGAGAAAATGTGTTGCACTGTGTAGTTATATCCACGGAGCAATACCTGAGAGGGCGGGGAAACGCAGAAGGGAAGAGATGCTGTCAAGAAAGGGTTCCCTAGGGCCGAGTCAACTGACCCTTCATCGGTCTAAAAGCCATCCAAAAAGACGATGCTCCGAACGATTCTTTGGTCGTGTCGATGCCGTCCTACCCGCCGAACGACGCAAACCTGCTGAAGCAGTTCCCATGTGAATCTGACAGCAAACTTGGGTTGCAACACTAGCATCTTGAATCGTGCATGTTTGTCGTGTTTGTGGATAGCAGAAGGCTAATATAGCAGGTAGAATGTTGAATCTACAAGATACCGGCCGAAGATTGGGAAGACGCAGGGACGGATCCTTGCAAACGATCAGGGGTAATCAGATGTAGACAATCGTATAGAGCCACACCCGCCACTTTGTGGTCATCTAGAAAGACAGGGACCAGGACCTTGGAGAAGAATGGAATTCCTTCATGTTCAAAGGATTCCACAGCCTAGCCTTTTAAGGCTAAACTCGGGGGTCGAATGCATCGCATCCAAGGTTCCCCAGGTCGTCGGGAGGATCGTCAGTCCGGTATGTTGAATGCAAATCAACCTGGCCTCTTGGTGGCAATCTCAACAGAATCCCACGAGGCTTGGATGTTGATGTCGATGGTTTCCAGACAAGCAGACAAGAGAGAATGAGAGAGTTGATTTAGAGCTTGTTAGAGTTGTTTGAGATGTTTGCATGTGACCATTTGCATCTCCCAGCCCAATCTCTTCTTAAGTAGTCGATCACTTCGCTCAAAAGACATCAATACTGCCTGCTGTGCAATACGAGGGCCATGGGCGGACTCTTGAATCTTGGACCGATGTTGACAAGCCCTACTTTGATCCTTGGTAGTTAACTATGTGCCATGTCGCTTAATCATGTACGGACAGGGGGATAATTCAGTCGTCTCCGCCGCCTTTTGCCAGCATTGCTTCTCAGCCATGCGTCCACCAAGAAGAATGCACTTCATTGTGGCCACTACGATGTTTGGGTGGCTTTTCTTGTGTCTAGACATGGCACTCACTGTCTCGCGACAAATTTTCCGGCTCAAGAGGCTGCGAAACCGACAATACTTTGGACTCTGGAACTTACGGATACCCTTATTCGCATGGGTTTTCCTTGCGTCCGCAAGTCTCACTTGCTTTCTCTACTCGCCATGGAGTAGTGACGCTGCAGTATGTGTGACTCTGCAAGACTCCGGACAGATGGCAAAGCAATTATCCGCCTCCTGCAGTGGAACTTCTGTGTATCATTTCTACCGTTCAATGTATCGGTTTGAACTGCTGACAAACGAAGCCAGGCTGCGGGGTGACTAGACTTCCATCAGGGAACATACAGCCGTCCAGCATAGGAGCCCAATATCTCAAAAGTCTCTTGTATGCCTTCCTCTTTACAAGGTCTTGGACCGTGTCCTTATTGCCACGATTCTGGCGAGGAACGGGGGAAAAAGTCGATCTGAAGCAAGAAAATCCGAATTAAGACGAACTTGAGTAACGTTGATAGGCCCTAGAATCATTCGACAGTAAAAGGGTCGTCAACCGTTTGAAATCGCGGACGGTCGAGAAAATACCTTGTCCTTCACAAGCTGCTGTGACTCGGTAGAAGTTGTCACACATTTTGTCAGTACTCTTGATTGCCTAGGATGAGAACACAAAGGAGACAGTCACGCTGAGGATGCAGCCCATAAGTTGCTGAATCTAAAGAGCCCTGAAGGTCTCAACTGCCTTTCCCCACTTTGATTCTGAGAAGCTTTCGGGCTAAGTTGTGAACGGCTTGCTCGGTGTCGGCAGTAGCTGGCATTCTCCATAATGGCACAAATTGTGGAATGTTAGGCATATGAAATCCTGGTCAGTGAATCTGCCTTTGTTCACTTCTAGAAATGTGTCATGTGCTCGGCTGGTATGCAGTAAGACTATTGCAGGTATGGGTACGTGCATAGTCCATTCTAAGATGCTTGGTCTAGCCATATGTACAGAGTACTCTGAGACAGACAAACAGGGCCGACTAACAAAACAGAAGTGATGTAGTTCAAATGGTGCTTCTTTCAAAGACATCTTGACAGATAGGGCTTCTCTGTCTAACCCCAGCCTGTTTCCCCTAAACTGTGATAATTGACAGTTATAAATGAAGGAGATTTCCCCAATATGCTAGAGCCTGAGTGGTGATTTCCAAATCAAATCTTTGCTACAGAAACTGGAGATCTTGATTATTTGTTTGCGAAAGAGGCATGATAACTCAAACCTGAGTTTGCTGGTTGGGTATAACCAACATGCTCTCACGTATTTGACTGCCTTGTTCTATCTGAGATTAAACCAAAATTGACCCTTTGGTTTTGCGAGTGTTAAGCAGCATTTATAGTCACTTTTCTCTCTCAAGTAGTTATCTCTGTAACTATCAGAATGTACTACTAGTCTTGTCGCTTTGAATATATGGAGCTTCAAACTGCCTTTACCTACTTTATACCCGCTCTCCGCAGATACTTGGATCATTCGAATGTCAACCATGGAACCCATGGACAAGAGAAGCTGGCTGTAAAGAGCAATCAGTGGATTTTATTTACCAATGTTTTGCCCATACTTTACTGCAACAGATTCACTAATTCCTAACCAGTAACAACTTGGTTAAGGAGGCCGGGATATCTGGCAGATATGGTCACCCTTTCCATGCATAATCCTTCTCCCAACATGCAAGTACTAACAACAAATGGCAAGAAAAACACATATATGTACATACAGTGCATGAATGAAACATCAGAATATCCTTTAACATAAATCATCAAAACAGCCACATGAGCTTTGCCGAGAAAATGTGCTCATTGGAGGGAGACGCAAAACAACATTATTACATCTGCCTGACCGGCAAAGATCAAAGACCTACAACAAACATACGGTAAAGAAGAAAAGGCTAAGGACCTTCTATATCCACCCTCTTCAGCCCTTCTGGGACATTAATCGCTTCACTCACCCATTTCATCTTCGCAATCTCGTCTAGGTGCAGCCGTCGACTACTCCTCTTCAACAACCCCTGCACACAAAGCTGCGCGCCATCCAACTCAGCGCCTTTGACAGGATCCCATTCTCCGTTTCCATCACCATATCGATACCAACTCCACTCGCATCGAGCGATACGATGCGGTGTACGTGCGCGCAGTTTCGCAGGGTCTCCCCGGGTACCAGGCAAAGGGTCGAACGGAAGCCTGTTCTCCACGATGGCGTAAAGAAGGACTCCAAGTGCCCAGCCATCTGTGCATCGGCCGTCGTACGGTTGTCCCATGAGGATTTCTGGAGCGGCATAATCTTCCGACCCGCACCTTGTACGAAGCAAAGGACTCTCCGGTGGCTGCGGAATACGCCGGGAAAGACCCAGATCTGTTAACGTGACAAGAGCTCGGGGATAGGTTTCCCAGTTGGTGATGTCCTGCATTACTGCCGCCGGGACATTAACGAGAACGTCTAAAACGGGGAGTTAGCATGGAGAGAAACAAACGACGGAGAGAAGGAGGATATACTTTCAAGTTTGATATCTCGATGCACAATCTGATTTTTGTGCAAGTACCGCACGGCAGCCACCAACTCCGCAAATATCCTTCGTATCGCTTGGGGCGATAATGAGTTTGGGCCTTGGCTAGCGAACTCAAACAGATCTCCCCCAGGGCAATAATCCAGTACCAACAAAGCTCTTTTTGCATCGCTACCAAGGGCTTTTAGCTGAATAATTGATGGGTGATTGATAGATCTGAGAATCTCGACTTCTCGTTTCAAAGATACTTCGACTCTTTCCTCATCCGCCCCGCCTGCAGGACCATATTCCACTACCTTCACCGCGACCAGTTGGGGTTGAACCGGGGTACTTTGGGTACCGTCAGCCTCTACATCCGAAAATCCTTCTCGCATAGCAAGGACTACCTGACTGAACGTGCCTTGTCCCAGTTGGCGGATCATTCGATATCTCCGGGGCTGCTGTGATTTTATCGATTTGACATCGTACATCTGAGCAGAGGATAGATTGGGACCGAGCAGCAGAGGTAGGGTACCATTTCCACCATTGTCTTCGCCGCGGCGCGTGCTAGGCGGGGAGGGAGGTCGTGCGTGAGGGAGGGCAATGCCGCGTTGTACGGCCAGGTATTCTTCTCGGTGAAGCTTATTTTGCACAGTCTGCCGAGGCGACGGCGAGCCACAAGCAGAACCATTTGAAGCAACAGCGGTAGGCGGAGCATTTAGCGCAGGTGGAACATACTCGCTGATACTCCGATTACGCGCATGGCCATTCCGCCAAACTTTTATCTGCGTGTTGTCCTTTTTTAAAGGCGCTTGATCCTGAACCGGAACGGGATCACAGGTTCGACGTTGGCGAGAAGAAGACCTTGGCGGCTTATTGGGGTCGAGGGATGTTAGGCTGAAGGTAGAGCCACGATATGACGCCGTTGAAGGTGACCGTGCAAGCGACAGGGAGCTACCAGATCTCCAGGGCGAATTGCCTTGGATTGGCGATGGCAATGGGGTGATATCCGTTAGAGCTGCAAATTGAGGCGACGAGAACACCGAGCCTGGTGAAAGTGATCCAGCACTAGACTGCGGAGCAGCCAGAGCGGCGCGGAAGCTTGACGTCCTGCGGGGCAAGCTGGTCGATGATAGACTGGATCGAAGCGGGACGTCTTGGTCCAGCTGGCTGCCGGGAGCCATGATGTTTGTGCTTCCAAAATCCGTGCAGACGCTGAGAATCGGAGTTCTTTGTGAAGGTGCGGAGGGTCCATTTGGCAAAGAGGTCGTAAAAATTCTCAAGGAGTCACCGTTGGGGGCCGCATGGGAGTTCCGTATTGCCGGAGCTTGGCTGACAAGGCTGGCCGAGTCGCATCCTGGCTGATGTTCCCCAGGAAGATCGGCTGAACCGGTGTCTGGGTGCTCCGTGGGAGACGGCGTGGTCAGCGAGAATTGGGATGATGGAGAGCCATCTCTTGTTGGCCCACGGTTGGTTGGATCGGGCTCCGTCTGAGAAGGGTTGCGTTCTACCATCGAGAATGGCATGTTTTCGCGCAGAGGCGGCGTCAATGTGGTCTCCAAAGACGCAACGAGGACGTGTCGGGAGGCCAAAAGCGCCAGAGCAAGTCTTTGAAGGTTGTTCCCGTCTCAGAGATCTAATAATAGCTTTCTAGTGCATCAGAAGAAAGGTGGGGGACCCTAGCCTTGAGAATGATGTAACAGCAGCACTAGCAGAGTGCTTCTCGGATGCAGACTGACTATTGTCTAATCCGACCTGAGTGTACCACTTGAAGCAGAACATCGAGATTTACGCGGTGATTCTGTGATATCTCCCTGCATCTCACCGTCTACCTTCGCCATTCGCAATTCAGACCGTTCAGCCGCGAACAAACAGAGCAAAATGAGGGGGAGGTCGGACTCGTGCTGCTTTTAGAAGAGGTTGACTCAGCGCAACAATGATCATCAGCTTTAGGCTTTAAGGTTATTCCGCTACCGCCCTACAGCTAACCTAATACGGCTAGCTTACAATGCGCAAACAAAGCAAACACCAGTCCGTCCCGCACGCCCGTTCTCATCCCATCTTTCTCAACTCAACATCCTCCTTGGTTAAATCATCGTCATAGTCGGGCATCGTGCCGTCAGGGTTCTTGATTCTGCCGTTCTCCAGTCGGCTCCAGTCGAAGTCCAAAGGGAATGGTATGCACCCTTCCTCTCCTATCAAGGGCTCCGTCTCATATTCGAATGTTGCCGCTAGGCTCAAATCCATGTCTTCGGGCTTGAGCATACTAAACTCTTCCGGAAATATGGCTAGGTTCTCCTTTTGCCATTTTGCCATCTTCTCAAGTGTCAATTCCTGTTCAACTGTTAAATCGAATATTCATACCCAAGGTACTCTGTGCTGAACGTACATGGCATATTGCTGCTATCTGCATTTCATTCTCTTGCAGTTTCCGAATGAGTTTCGCGAAAGCGTCCTCGCCGCAGATTGCGGTCCATCCACCGACGTTCTGTCCCACCCAAGTGCTGTCTTTGTCCTTTGTGACGAGTTTATACGTCAGCATTTTTTGGCTGGCTCTTTTTTCCTTATTTTCCAGACGCACGGCGGGCTCATTCCGTTCTTCGTTACCCTCGAACTGCATCCGCCCACGATGGTAGTATTGAATCATCCTATGGCACTTTATCGCATCAATCAAATCCGCTAGCTTGCATGTCTTTTGCAAATACAAATCGGATGGCAGCCAGTCATTGCCAGGCAGGTCGCAAATGATTCGAAATTGGATCCTCTTTGGCATCGGAAACGAACGCCGGGCTTCATCAAGTCTCGCCAACTTTGTATACGCATCGGAGGCAGCTCCCGTAGTCAGCTCTTTCACCTCTTGCGCTGACACCCCTTCCTTTAACAATCTGCGATCAATCTCCTCGATCGCCGGTCGAATCAGTTGTTTGTGGGTTCGCAACATCGTTTTGATATACTCCTGGTGCGCTGCATCCCTTGCTACCTCTGCAAGGGCCTCGTTTACATCAAATTCCTGCATGTCAGATTCATCCATGTCACCTCCCAGCGTAAAGCCAAAGGCCGTTGGTGCTGATGGAGGGCCGTTGAATACCTCATCCACTGGCCAGTGATTCGCCCATCCCACAATACCCCGATAGAAGCCATCATACCAAAGCCACTGGATCATGTCATCAGCTGTTGCAAGGCGGTGGAGGGTGGTCTTTTGGAACATGAACCCTTCCCAGGCATTTGGCTTTGTTTCTTCCATATTTTCTTGTATCAAGAGCAAGACATGGAGAGATAATATGTTATTGACAGAGCAAGCAGCCCACAAGAACTACAAAAATAGAGAGGAGAATGTCCACTGCAGGAGGAAAGTGTGGAGTTATCTATCAAAACAACGCGGAAGTTCCCTAGCGCGAAGAGAGATTAAGAGACGCGAAGAGCAACAAACATTCAATGTTGGGAACAATCCATTGCCTGTTAGGTGGGGAACTGCCACAGGAAGAAACTGACTGATAGACAGCACATATTAGTGAAGATGTGTTGATTCAGGTAACAATCTTCTGGTCAATAATTGATAATCTAGAACTGACTAGTCTTATATTATCTTGACATCTGGGTATCCTCATAGCACTACCATGGCAAATGCCCTCGGGCTTATGCTGGTTACACTCAGTTTCTCTGCTGAGATTCTACTCCATGCTTGAGAACCTGCTGGAGCATCCATCAGCATGTATATAAAGTTGTAGGGCCATTCACAAATCATAGTTTTCATTCAACTTAAGCGCAGAGGGCATATCCCCATCAAATAGATAGATGCTCAAAAGATTTAAACTCCTCCAGCTAACTGGGGTAAGAACAGTAGGTCAAGAAAGTCCAACCAAATGAAAACCTCTATATGTACATACAATACAAGGAATCAATTCCCATCTCATGCCAGTAGAGCCTACTGTCCATATATGAAAAAAATGCCAGGACAATGCTAACTCGAGTACCTCACCGATATGCGCCGGAGTGGAAGATGCGTCCTTTTTTTTAAGCGGGGAAAAGAAATATTACATGGGGAGGAATGGATGGCGGTAAAATCGGCTGATGGGTGAATTATGTAGGCCGAGTATCAGATGGCCAAAGTTGGACGTTATTCCGATGGCGAGGAACTTTGGGAATTCCATAGTATCGCTATTTCGCGTCTTGGCGCGAAGGGGGTTGCAGCGGACGGGCGACAAAGGTTTATCTATGAGAGAAACACACGTCGAGTAAACTAGAAAGTCAAGAGGTTAGAAACATGTTATACACGGCATGACATGGGTGACCATACAGTCCACGCGGCCGCCAGACTGGCGACAATTCCTCCGGATATCATCATCGGTCTCAAACCCCTGGTGCTCTTAAACAGCATTCCACTCAACGCGCCAGCGACGATGCTATTGGACGCGTCATGCTTGCCACGCGCATATCCCAGCGTCGAGTTGATTCCATTGTATACCATGGCAAGCACACCAGCAGAGTTGCCCAAAAAGGGACCACGTCTCGTGACAGAGTTGAGCACCGCGTTCAGCCTCAATTTCGGCGGCGCACCAGGAGGCGCTTTTCTCAACCCCTCCGTAAGACCCCAGAGACCTCCGGCACTTAAAGCCGTGAGATATGTTGTTCCAGTGCCATAACTCAGGTCGTCAGACCAACCTCGGGAAGGGAGTGCGGACCGGGAGCCGGGCAGTTCATTCAGGGTCGAATCTTCGAGGGTAAGATAGTCTAGTGTTTCTCGGTTAAGTCCTGCAAGAGGATGTAGTTCTGAAGGATCTGGAATAGCTGTGCTGGAGAGGAAAGAAGAGACATCATGGGCGGAAGCAGGGTCGAAGGGAGAGGGAGTCTCGGTAGCCGTCGAAGATTTACGGCCAGAGAGTGAATCCCAGATCGACATGGTGAACAACGGCGGCCCAACAGATAACGAATTAGATAATCGAAGCAGTAAAATAAATGCGCTCGGAGCGCCTTTTCCAAGTGACGGTTGAAGTGATGTCGGAACAGGTTCGAATGCTTGAATCCAAACTTCCCCGGAGTTGAGAGTGAGTCCTTTTTGGGAAGCAAAAAAAGTTGAATCAATGCGGAGTTTGTTCTGTTTGCTCTGGTTGCTGCTTTGTGATTGGCTTCTTGGTCAAAGAAAACTTCGGTTTAGACGCTAATTCAAAAGGGGGATAGCGGAGATTTGGACCTCATCCTTCAGATTTCTTTGGCGACGGCGAGATGGGCTTCACCCATTCCTTCTTTCATCCGTTCTTTCGTGAAGCTTTCCATAATGCGGGCTACTGGGATGGAGGCATCTCAGGTCTCCAGCGAGAAATCCGCCGTGGAATTGCATTTTCTTAACAAAGAGGTTTTTCTTGTGCCTGAATATGTCTTGAGGGACATCACTAAAGGCCCGCTGCGAGCGTTTATGCTGGAATGTCGGGATATCAAGTAAGCGCCTTCATATCAATAGAGCAATAACTTGATGTAATTGTTGATTGATTCGGTCCAGGCAATTACTGCAAGTCTGGGAATGTCTGCTTCATACATTTTCAGCTGCTAACCTGCCCGGATCGCATAACACAGCGATTTGCAACGCGGTCAGCGCATTCCTGGAGTCCGCTGTAAAATCGGATTATGAGGAACTTTGTCAGTTTGCTCTGTCGGAAGCTACTTGGATCTCTGTTTTTGAGAATTTCCTGGACCGTTATCAAAGTGGCCGGCCCAAGCCCCTGAAACAGGTCCTCACTACCTTGATCATGATTCTCTCAAAATACATGGATGCCAGCACCTCTAAATCTGTGTGTGTGCACATAGCTAAGGTCACTGTACCGAATATAATTCTGTTTGAGCCCCGCTCCAGGTTAAAAGCATCACTCGTTTCGTTGGAAGCCTTCATTCGAAAAGACGCCATCAACGTAGTGGACTGGCTGCTTCTAGCAGAAGAATGGTTGTGGGCCAATCATTTGAGCTGGATACCGCTTCTTGGTGAACATTGCGCCAAACTCGGGATGCCTATAGACCGTTTCGTGGATGAGGAAACCAGAAAAGAAATCTCGTCAGAGGATTTGCATCTATATGCCGCTCGTATATTCTGCCTGGTACTTTTATTGGTCACAAATAATCGAGATATTTCACTTCCAGCGGGGATGCTTTTTTCTCAACTATGCTGCCGACTTAAATCCATTGCAGCTGCTTATGGCTTCCCATATTATACCAATGGCAACGCCTTTTGGGTCGCGCCATTAAAATATGTTTCTTTAATGAATTTGGATTGTTTAGACCCCATATCTAACCAAGTCCTTTTCCCGCTCTTCAAAGCGGAACCAAAGGATTTTCTCTCCTTTATGGCCATTCTGCCTCTTGATGGCATTTGCTCGAAATCACACTCCACAGTTTCAAATGAAGAATATACTCTCCTCTTCGCAATCCTTGAACAAGGAAAAGAATTAGGACTTGTTCATGAAAAAGAAGGTAAGTTTTACTTTCGTCTCACAAAGACTGAAGCTAAGGGGTTGTAGTGCTCGCGAACCTTAGCCCGGTCGTCGCCGAATTGCCGATTGTGCTGGATCCGAGAGACTATCAACAATTCTTGACCCATGCGGAGGAAAATATCAGGATCCCAGCCTTATCTTTACTCATAACAGATCCAGCAACCGCAAAGCCATGTACCTCAGTTACATTTCAAGTTCTTATGAATACTCTTCCTTATATGCACTCTGAAACCGACTCCAATACTCGCAGTCGGCTTTTGAGCCTTTTGAGAAAACTAACCATTAGACTTCGGGGAAGCTCCAGCACGGCCTGTTCATTTTCCGATGGCAAATTGGAAGTGGGAAATGGCCAGTTAGATCGAAACTCTACAATGCCGATTGCCAAAAGGTTCCTCTATTGGTATATTGATTTCCTCAGAAACGAGCTTCAGCCCACTGCCTCATATCAGAGGCACATATTAGCTCTGAAGGTTTTAATGTTATTGTTACAATCTGGGGTTGACGACAGAATTGACTCGGTGCACTTCTCTAAAATGGGACAGGAACAGCAAACTTGGCGGTTCACTATAGAAGTATTTAAGCCGGACTTGTTCAGAGCCGTTTCAGATCTACTACTTGATCCATACGATGACGTCCGGGAGACGTCGATGATGCTTCTTCGCCTATTTCCCAGTGGTTTTCTTCAAATACGTTCGGTACCTACCGCGCCAAGTTCTTATTCACAGCTAGTCGCCGCTGTATCTAGAGCGGAAGAAATGGCAGCACACACCAGTAGAGCCGATAGTTCTGACACTGTTGGCCGCCTATATCGTCTTCTTTTTGACCTTGCTGGTGACGTTGACACTGAGGCGAATAGAGGTCCGCATGGTATTGTCGATGGCTTGCTCACGAACTTAGAACAGAGCATATCATGCTCCGGTGAATCGTTTCATGCTACACTTCACAATACTCCCCTCCAAGGGCATGTGTCTGGATTGAGGTTTGTTTAAACATTACCCCCTTTGCCGCTTGAGTGGATTTACTCACAATGGTATAGATATATTGTGGCAATTCCAAACTTCTACGCTGTCGTCTCCTTATTGCGTGAATCGGTTGCATCCTGGTCATGTTTTCTAGAACGGATTCTTGCGATTTGTCGCGGAATATGGTTAGGTGTTCAAGATGTACTCTGTGTTGATTCACCTGAACGGGAGCATGAGAATGCGGACGATGACTTGGCTGGTCCTAAAGATGTTCTCTCCTTCTCATGGCGGGCCTTACGCGAGTCAAGGTAACACTCTCATTTTCGAATTCTTGGATTGGAAGATAGCTAATAAATAAGCCTTCTGTTAAATGCCATTTTGGTAAATCCGACATTTGCTCCTAGCGGCTCTCAAAATGGGATTGGATACGAAACTCTTTTGACAATAGGCCAAATAAGTTTTGAGCAATTAGCTGAACTGCGACATAGAGGTGCTTTTTCCACAGTCTCCCAGACTTTCGCATCTTGCTGTCTACGTTGCGTACAATCTGATGATGCCGCGATCCGCAGTCTACCGGCTGTATGGTATAAAGTGAGAACCTTGAATATTTTTCTTTCTTCTTTCGTGATGTTAACTAATTAAATTAGGATACTGTTGGAATTATCTATGATCAGGCATCCAGGCTCACTCGAAGATCTGCTGGTCTCCCGGCTATCATAACTGGAATAGCTTCATCTCAGCCGAAAGGTGACCTATTTCGACAAATCATGGAAGAACTCCAGGATATTTCTCGGACAAGTCCTATGGAGGCAGCTGACAAGCCCAATTTGGAACTGCCTCAAGTCCATGCGTTAAATTGTTTAAAGGATATCTTTACAACTACCATTCTAGCTCTCAGCACAGAACCTTACGTTATGTCGGCCCTGAACATATCAGCCAATTGTCTTGGCTCAGAAGTGTAAGTGTATCATAACCTGGTTAATCTCAATTGAATCTTTTATCTAATGGAATTTAGTTGGGCAATTCGCAATTGCGGCTTGATGCTATTTCGCGCATTGATTAATCGCATGAGTCGCCCGACCGCTGAATCTCATCGTGGGGGTTTCAAAATGCCGGGCTCTGATTCCAACCATAGCGTTCCTTTCGAAAAATATCGCGGATTAGTACCTCTTTTGTCAGGTCTTTTAGATACCCCTTTTTCCAACGAGCGAGGCTGTGAATTGGAGACACCTAGTGGTCGCGGTTTCTCCGTCACTGAACGTGTTTTTCCAGCGCTTGAGTTGATTGGGAATAAGGCACCCGCTCGCCCTTCCAAGGATGATGACATCTTGAAAAATTTAATATTGTCTCAACTCTCAAACCCGGTGTGGGGAATAAGAGACCATGCAGCAAGGACCTATTGCACCCTGGTTCAACGGTCTGAACTGTTGCCAACCACACAAAAGCTATCTATCCCCAATCTTCTAGCCCAGTCATCGAATCAAATACATGGATCAATACTGTGCATCAAGTATCTATTCCAGAAATTGTGGGAGTCTCCCGCTGGTTATTGGTGTGGTACGTATAATCTTCCGTCAGCTTGTGGAATCAGACGCTAAGGAGCCCAGGAAATATCGATGCCGTGATAGGTACAATTGATAGCGTCTTCAACAACGGTTTTCATCTTAGATCGGCCCCCTTTATCCAAGCTCCCTTTTTTGAAATATTGGCGAATGTTTTGGAGGCAAGCATCGAAACTGGCCTGGAAGGTGTGTGAATAACTCATTCATGTCAGAGTTACGGAGGGAACTAATCTGTATTAGGCAACGTACTGCATCGTTGTGAAGCCCTAGTCGAAAACTATGCATTCGAACAGCTCCTCTACAAGATTTTGGAGTCTCGCCCTGGTTCTTCGATTTCTCGATCGTCATCACTTTTGATCCGGTTCCTCGCATTTGATATCGTCTTTGTGAGACTATTAAAGAAGGACTCTCCAGAAGATCTTTCACGGCTTATTGAGACCATATCGGCCTCAGATCTGGACGCTGCGCCCTGGCTGTTGTACCGATTGCATCGTATCCTCCACCGTTACGCGCCCGCTCGATTCAGTGTAATTCAGTTATACACATGTATAATTAAAACTACCAACTCACAGCGACTAGAAACCGCAGCTATGTCCAACCTTGCGGAATCTTTGGAAATTGTTTATGAGCATGAACCCCAATTCCCTCCTGAACTCCAGTTCCTCAAAGACTGGGCGAAAACGGTGAGCTTTGTCACGGAAGGAAGTGGCGGTCCACTGTGGGACCGCACCAGGTTCAATGTCTCGTTGCACCTGGAAGGATGCCTATTTCCCCTTCGTGTTGGCTCCGCTGTAGCACTGGAAGAATCGGAAACAGTTCACGCTGATATGCGGAAAATGGTTCAAATATTGTCCTCTGCCATGGTTGAGGAAACAGTAAGATCTCCTTCGGTTTTGTAACCAAAATAATTGTGTTTAACTTTGGAATAGGAGTTTTCAACGAGATGTTCCGCTGTTTCTTCGATGAAATCTTTCATCCTCGGGCTTCGAGCTATGGATATTTACTGTCCCTACTCTCCCGGTTTGATCGACATATACTTTATCTTATATGATATGTTAAACGATGATGACGAAGAGCTAAGGGACGCCTCCGCTTATACCGCATCAAAGTTTTCCTCAAACATACTCCTAACGCCGAGGTTACCGCTTGCGTCAAGCGTGATGCTAGCGAGATTTTTGTCTCAGTTCTTCCCCCAGTCTCAGAAGGTTTTCGAAGGCGCACTTTTCCGTTTCATGGGAGACGGCTACGGTACATGTATATTTACGCGCGTTCGGGACAGGCTTGCGGCATTTCAGAAAGAGAGTACGGTGTTGTTTGTGGAGGAGAAACAAAATTTGTATATTGACGAAGTCCGAGAAGTTGAGATCTGGTCGAGTGTCCTCGTCGAGTTGGACTATACGAAATTTTCTACGGATCTAAGCCGAAAATTTCTCTCCTGGTTGTGCGATGGTTTAGCAGCTTTATGCGAGGAATTGCGTACAACTCGGGTCAGAGGAGCAATGGGCTGGATATCAGGGCCAGATGCATTTGCTTTGAGCATGCGGCTCATCCATGGAGCTAAAGTTCTGCTGGTCACAAATGGATTTGGTTGCCCTGAATTCAGTAACTCAAGAATTGAGGACACTCTTCGAGAGATGTTGGAAATTGGCGAAAGTGCTGGGGTATATGAACCCTGGATAACGGCAGTCAGGTCTGCTTTAGATCCAGACAATGCGTTTAACAGAAATGGCCTTGAACCCGATTTCTATGCTACCACTTCAAGTTTGGTAATACACTAACTTGTTCTACCGGGAGTTTCCATTGTTTTGTTGTCGTTGGAGCTCTTTCAGTTCAGTTGCAATGTTTACTACCTTTCATAGCAACACCTCCAAAACAAAATCTTCTCCTGTTGTTTTGCATATCCCACTCTAGTCATTTATGTCCCACTGTTGAAGATCTATCAGGTATGCTCAAAAACCTGTCAATGTTGCATGGTATATATTCTAACAAGCTGTCTAGAAACTTGAGCCTCCGTCATAGCGTATGAGTACTGTCTCAAACAAACTGGTTTCACTGTGACGAAGACCATCTGACCTTCGCGAGGTTCGGCTCCCAAAATACTTACCCACACCTCAAGGCTTAAGCTAATACAAAGGATAATTTCTCAGGAACGATGAATCCGAACTACACCGTTCTGCTCATTCTCTTCGCAATACCTCTTTTCGCATTCGCCATCTGGAAAGGATGCGTTCACTTTTTGAATGTGGTTGCCCATGGCGTGCAAATGAGGAAGCATGAAGAGGAAATTCGGAATTTAGAGGCAGCGAGGGTTGCTCGCGAAGAACACCTTGCTAAACAAGTGAGAGATTTGGCTGTCGAAGTTGGGAAGCAGCGTGGTGGTCAAGGAGATCAGCCAGCAGTCGATGACGGAAAATAGGATGGTATCGTTGAAATACACTCGGATTTAGCTTACGGAGACTGCAAAAAGGTCTAGCTAGAGCTACGATGTCGGCTCTTCGGTTTCACTCTTCGTCATACTGTGCATTTGGCTGTACTTTATGGTAAAATTCAAAACTCTCCATGTTTTTGCACTGCAAATCCGAACGTTTTCATGATATATGCCAGCACATTTCGCGCCAGTCCTTTTTCCTCCAGAATGCGAAATGCACCGAGATACGGAATTCTTCTTCTGTGTCAAAAGCCCATGCCATAATCTGCTGTATTTTGCACAAAGTCTCTAAACAGAGAATACATCCAAAATGATAACATGAACACACAAGAGAGTACGATCTAATACCGTTCACACTATGACATATATCCAAGAGTCCAAGCGATTTGACCTTAAGCACACGGGCTATGAAGTTTACTATAGAGCGAAGACTCAATCGAAATCCTCAGAATGGTGAGAGAACGTTGTAGACATGTACTGGCACACTTGAAGACGGGCAAGCGTCGCAACTACACCCCAGCAAGTTGCCAGTGCAGGCAAAAAGAATTGAAACTTTGGCAAGCAGCAGATCGCGACTTGTGTGTGTGTTGAGTTTGCTTTTTGATAAATAAATAATAATGAAAAAAAAGGGGTAACAAAAAGAGATGCGACACCGGCAGGATTCGAACCTGCGCGCCCGAAGGCAATGCCTGGTCTAGCTCGAGGAGATAGCAGGGCATCGCGTTAACCACTCCGCCACAGTGCCGTAATTGATGGAAATTGTGGCGCTTCGTTTCCTCAAGTAAGACTCCATGTCCTAAATTTCTCTATCACTGTTTAGATCAATTTATTCGACATTATTACTCCGTACCTGGGACCTAATATACCCAGACGAAGGCTATTGCCATTCATGGGTATGTGGCACAGGTAGTTCATGGGGATGAAGCAAGACAGTCTTTAGTATAAAACTCTATTCCCTTTGCCTATGTTTCCAGTTGAATTTCCACCAAGGGTACGGAGTAAACAAGCAGCTCAAGCACTTGATGATAGAAAAGAAAAGAACAGACTCTAATTCTTTTGGTAATGCTATTATAAGGATTCAATGTATGGAAAAGTGAAACTGGCCCAAAGCACGGCGATACAATGCCGTTCGGGAAAAGAAGCTATGACAAGAAAAGTAAAGTAAACAAAGGTTGATCCATAACACCAGCATATCTACTCGGAAGAGAAAAGAAAGGAAGAACAAAAAGGAGAAAATAACAGCAATATGCCTTTTTGTGGATTCAAGTGGTGCAGGTTGAAAAACTCGGACTTAGGATGCAGATGTTGCAGGCGTTCCACCTATGCATTCAGCGAGGAGACAATTAAGTAAGTCAAGAAATTCAACTGCTAGACTCTTCCTCGGGAACGCGAAGTTCAACCACAGGCAACGCCCCATCGTCCTCGTCAACATCCATGCCCAAAATAGTCACAGGCTCGTTATCATAATCCATGCCAGAGAACAATGGATCTGGTCCTTCAGAACTGCCCAACGGCTGTAACTGCGTTTCGAAATCACTGTCATTACCTCCGACGGCTTTCATGCTCGAATTGTCATCCATGTCATCATTATTACCGTAGTACGAAGCTGCACGGATACGGTCAAAGGACCAACCCTGCTCATTCAAGTAAGACAGCGGACCCGGGCCGTATTCGCGCTCATAACCATCAATCTCCATTCCTTCCATGTCTTCATCTCGTTGCAAAGCACCTTCTCCACCTCGCTCAGAATTCAAGTATCCCGGCAGTCCCTCGTCTTCGTCATTCTTGAGGGTTCCGCCCTGCAAACCACCATCTCCCGCTTGGTGAGCTGCTGCGACTTCGGCTAAAGCGCTCGACGACCCATTGCGGGAGGAGCCGTCGAGGCGCTTGCCTTCCCCCGGATTCCCATCTGAGTCTTCCGGGGAATCAGAGTCTGCTGCATTTTTTGAATACGCCGCCTCCGTTATCTTGGCTAGATACGGCCCGCCTAAAGGGTGATCCGAGCGCCGACGGTAGAATAATAAGTAGGCTGCGCTAGTAACAATGTTGGAGGGATCTCTTCTTTTTGTGTGGGAATCTGATTTAAAAAAAAACTCTTAGCAACTGATTTTTGAGGGAAGAAAGGGAACCAAAAAGGAAAATAAATACTTACCATTGTATTCGTACCAATTGCCATCAACAAAGCTTTTCGCGTAAGCAGTGTAATGGCCACCGGCAAGATTTCCGAAATGATTATCGACGGCAATCAAATCGTACATCATGCTTTGGCTATCATTCAGCCTTTGAGCTCTTCCAGTAATATCTAATTCCAAAGGAAAATCGACAACGACGTCTAACTTGTCTCGAGCTCCCCTGTTGGCGCTGAATCTTTTAAGATGCATAACCAAAATATCTGGTACTTTCCAGAGCTCAAACTTTTTGCTGGCACGGCGATGCTCTTTGCATCGAGGACAATACCAAGCATCATTTTCAGAAAGAATCTCTTCCTTGCCAAATTCATCTAAACAGTCGTCAAGACTAACACCCAAGCGTCTCTTATTTTGACGTATTTGACGTTTTCTCTCCAACTCGGGATCTGGAAGCTCTCTGGGGCTCTCCCAAGTCGGTGCACCGCGCAGGGAATCCTTGTCCGGAAGATCTCCTCCAAAAAGAGCATCGTGGGCAGATTCGTTCCAATCAAGTACAATAGCTTCGCCAGGGCGGATATAGGGGAGATTGGTTGCAGGGCCCTGTTTGGATTTGTTTTTCGCGCCCTTCTCTTTCCTCCGTATTGGGCGGGAGGTGGGATACTGATCGGAATCGGTCTCTGTTCCACTATTTCCTTTCGTTTCTTCAGAGCTCGGGTAATTGGACAAGCTGTCAACGAGCTTGTTTCGGGGGATTTGTACAGAGATAGTCGGTGCAGATAATTCATCCTCGCTACTCACTGGACTGTTGTTTGAAAGAAGAGCCGGTTTATTCTTCATTCGCTGAGCCGCGCGCTTAGTCGCCTTTTTTGGTCGCACCCTGTCTATCATGGATTGAAATTCCTTTGAATCGTCGATAGCAGAATATGCTACACCGGCAGCATCATGAGTCTTCACAAATTTAACGTTGAACAGATTTCGAAGCGAAGGAGGAATAAAACTCCCGGGTTGGAGAACCTTTGAGAGGCGAGTTTTCGGGGCCTTTGTGGAACCGTCCTGTGAAGAAGGGTCTGAGGCATCGCCCATAGATACATCAACCAAACCATCTTCGCCCTCCACGGAGCTCACCTGGATTTTGGCATTATCCGATTTCGCATCGCCGTCGTTCGTGACCACCGCATCTTCATCTTCAACAGAATTAGAGCACATAGTCGTATCATCTTCATCTTCAGCCAAAATATCTTGTGTCGTTAGAGTATCAACCTGGGCCAAGATTTTGCGCAGGATAGCATCGTAGTCCATTGCCTCTTCACGAGTGACAACAATAAACCTGGGAATACCAAACAGCGAGCGTTGACGCGAATATTTCGCAGGAGCAGATTTCACAAGGCGATTGTATATAGGGACCAGTATGCGATCTGCCTTTTCAGATTCAAAGGCGACAACCTCTGCATCATCACTCCGTAAATTCGTATAGAGCATGCTGTAGCTTTGTCTCTTGGCCTTTTCCAAATCATAACTGGTGGGTACCTTTTCCAATTCATACATAGCGATGATTTCCCCTGGTTTGATTGAACAATCGCCGATAGTCGAATTATTTGAAAACAACTTGAAAATCTTATGTGTCCAAATCTCCGCCATGAGAATACGACGAGCATCACTGTTGACCTTCTGCGCCACAAGCTCTTTGAATGATTTGATGCTAGCATTCTTATCAATTTCCACGTCAATCAGGAGTGGCTCGCCTTGAAATGGAAAGAAGTACACCATTTTACTGAATACATTTTCGATCGGTATTTGGAGAGTCAAGTTACTGAACGGGTCGAATATGATGCTCACTTTATCGCAAACCGGACAAACGACGGTAGACTTGTACATGCCGGCGAATAGGTCAGTGATCACCGAATCGTTTCGGGCCTTGTAGATTTCCCAGTTCCTATCGGCAAACTTCTCTAAGGCGGCTTTGTCATGGACCATGTCATCGGTTGAATCCGGTTTCTCGATATAAGGCTTTTTGTGAATCCTATTGAGATCCTCCTGGAGACCATCAAGAAGGAAGAGAAGGAACTCTTGCGAATCATGCTGACCATAACCAGAGAATGAAGGTCCGTATCGTCCGATCGTCACTTTAAAATTCCGAGGAGAGATCGAATCGGCCGCGTTTTCGTCGAACATCTGATGGAGGAGATTGGCGTAAGCTCTGGCGACATCACCGTTGTGTGATAACGGATTACTCGGGTTAAGATCCTTTTTATACTCATTTGCTAAGAAATATTGGGTGAGCTCTTCCACACCTCGGACGCATTGCAAGGCCGAATTCATATAACATGTATTTCCAAGGTTGCTCAGGCCAGTTACACCTCGAGTTTTGCCGTCCTTCCGCTTCCGTCCCCGAGTGATAGAAGAGGGCGCAGGCGACGCACGTCCACTAGCGGTAGGAGCGATTGTTTTGAGTTTGTTTTGAGGTCCTCCCTTAGCAGAAGTGGTTAAGGCAGCAGGTCGGGTTGACCCGGACTTTGCAGCATCTGATACCCATTCGCCGCCGCCAGCGCCACCGATTTGCTCTTCAAGAACAATGACATTGTCCCCACTGAGACCCGCGAGGTGCAAAGAGAAATTTCCGTTGTATTTTTCATTTGTGGTCTGGTCTTTCAGTTCAACAAGCTCCCTCTGTGAACCCTCACTCAAAGCGACAAACTTGTTCACATCGAGAATTAAGTTATTTCCAGCATTCGCAATGAGAGTGGAGCCCGGTGCTGGCGAAGCACTTCGGGAGGCAGCTGGCGTAACGCTACCAGAGCTTCCTAGACCTTCGAGAATCCTCCAGACACGGACTTTAGTTGACGGCTCAATAGAAGCAAGTCGCTTGGCATCTCTTAACCATTGCTGGAAGGGAGTATGGCTACTGGCAAGCGTTTTCACGGGAGCTCGAGCTTTGTCTGGGGACAATTGCGCAGTAAGGTTTGTAGGGCTCGGCAGCTTTAATATTGTAAAAATAGGCGGATTCAGCTCGTATTGGACGTTTTCAGTATTCCCAGTGGCATTTGTATTATGGGCATATCGAACGATCACTGGAGAACTTTTCGACAAGCCGTACCAATTCATTATTAGCTCCCATGCCTCTTGAGGGAAGATCTCAAAGTCTTCTCCCAATTGCAATCCCGGCCGAAGCGGAACGAAAGGTTCTCCGGCTTCGTCCTTGAACATATTGCTAGGATCGGTAACAAGAACAAGATCTGAGTTGTCCACAAGGCCTATGTCACCCTCTGCAGCAGTTTTGGCGGATTTGTCTCGCATGGGGCCTTTACTACTCCTCGCAAGAACCCTATTTAACCAAGATGCGGAGACCACGTAGCCCCGCTGCTTTTCTTTCGGAGGTTGCATGACCATTTGCATGACGGTTGCGACTTGTTCATCGATGGAAGGAGCATCGTGCGATGAATGGCTAGAGTGACTGGAAATCGCCTGGGATCTCTCTTCGTAGATTGAAGAGGTATAGGTGGACATACTGGAGGGTGTCGGATAAACGCTATCAGAGCCAGAATTCGCCGTCTCCTCCGACGAAGTTTTCAGAGGGCTTCCTGTATCATCACCCCGACCAATCATGTCAACAGAAGGGGCACGGGCGTGCCTTTCAGGTCGATCGACTTTCTTCTTCAGCTGTGAGTTGTCTATTTGGATTTCAATGTTGCTCGTATTGCTTGGGGTCTCTGTATTTATGCAATCTCCATCGCCCTTGTGCTCGTCGCCACCCATCTCTGCTGCAGGACGTTTCAACGCAGGAGACGCGGATCGGTAACTAGAGTGGCTATTCTGAGGGTCCTGCATCTGCTGGTCTTTGCCGGTGGACTGGTCGTCAGCACCCTCCGGCGAAGACATTTTTGAAAGCCTGTTGCGCTTTGAGGCGAAGGACGCGGATGAAGGTGATCCGGTGTCGTTTAGACGGGGTGCAAAGTCGCGAATTTGATGAGAACTGGACTTGGAAGCGGGAGAAGGTTCTGAGGACGTTGACGAAACCGACGAAGAGGAGGTACTGGTGGTGGATGGTGTAGGTTGCAACGAAGCAGGCGAAGAGTGGTGGCCGTAGCGTTTCAGAGAGCGGGAGGGCTTCCTTGAAGAAACAGAAGGGTGAAGAAAGTGAAAACCCGTACGACCTCCAGCTTTGCGCAGCTCTGCAGCAACCTTGCGTCTCTTTGAAGAAGACGTTGTGAATGTGAGCTGACCACTCAAGGTGGCAGCTCCAGCAACAAGGAATGAGGCGAGGGGTGTGAATGGAGGTACAGCCCTTGGGCGGCTAATCAGCGCGTCAGTGCTACACCGCAGTAGCCAACAGTTAGCCTTTGCTTTGCAGGTGTTAATACGGCGCCGTGTACTCCGTACGGAGTAGCGAGTGGTGATGTATTCTGAGAATGAATGCCTTTTGGTTGGCTGGCACTCACTGGGAGCAATCGCGTTTTTAAGTAGCAGGGCCACCCATCACCGCACGCATTCGCTGTAGGGTTGGGAGGGGACGGGAAGCAAGAAACACACCACCAACACAAAGAAACAGATAATGGCCTTGAGAAATAACACTCTCTCTCAGAGTTTGCTGCCGGATGGATATACTAGACCGGAGCACAATGGGGACTCCTCTGTATAAGGTCAAAGTGGTGAGAAAGAAGAAGGTTTTGGCCTTTTTAGCTCAATATAAGTCAGAATTTTCCTCCCAATTGATATGTGATGCTAGTCGATCAGCCTTCACAAAGCATGATCAGCCTCTCTTCTGCTTCCACCTGATCAATCCAACGGCAGTATCGAGAGCCTGGTCAGCATACCATACTATTATTGATGAAACTCTACTCCGTAGATCTATCAGAATCGGATGGCACCTACGGAGTAGTCGATAAAACAATAAGGCTGGCACAGAATGTGTGGCTTGTAAGGCAGAACCTTGTATGAAGATACCCTTACGTGAAGCCTAGATTGCTGTGCCCAAAGGCACTTTGAAGACTGGATGAATAATATCATAGTATGTCATATTCACTATGAATACTAACTAGGCTACTGAATAGCAAGTGTCTAGTCAATATGTCCCATTCAACCATGCGTGCAATTATCCTTGCGCCGATACTCCCAAATGAATCGACACCGAGCCCTTTCAACGGACAACTATTTTGTCCACCTCATCTTTAGCCTCTGTCCACGTCTCCAGGTTCTTGCGAGCCCAGTCAAGATGACATCGAGCGTATGCCACCTGAGTTTTCTATCAGCTTCACTGAAATCTCTAACGAGATGGATATACTGACCATGTAGCGTTTGATATCATCCTCTTTCTCCTTCTGGAATCTCTTTAGATCCTGTAATACCCCGGCACTGGCATCCTTGACATCTTGTTCGGATACTTCAAGTGCCTTCTCCAGCTGTTCATTGACAGGGTCATCAGCCATGTTTCCACTGATGCGGATCCGCTCAGTCATTGACTTACCTGGACTAGGCTCTCTTTTGTTTTTCCAATCTGGTCTCGTCGAGTCCTCTCCGGATCAACGTCTACAAGCCCATGCACCGCATGACTGATACGCCCAAAGATCTTGTTAGCCATGAAACTGCCACTGGTAGTGTGCTTATGGCTTGGAGCAGAGGGTGACTGCTCTGCCGAGCGATGCGGAAGGCCTTGGGCTGCGGAGGGGCGTGGCGCCTCGCCATGTGTGGGTGGGAAGTCAGAGTCAATGGATGCGGTGTCCTCCATGCTCGCTCTCCCCCCTTCGCTAGTGGGCTCGGTATTGTTAACTGCGGATGAATCTGACAGCGATCGTTTCGGCTTGTTGGGTGGTGGATTCGTTCTGCTTAAATATTGCTCGATTCTTTTAGCTTCTAGCTCGCTTCGCTCGAGAGACTCAAGAAGTGCCTTTTTCTTGCTTAATTCGTCTCTAGTCATCTCCTCTTGTATTCTCTTCAGAACACGGTAGCGAAGGACGCTACGAACAACCCCTGCAAACTGAGCACTTTCTCGCATTGGTTCGGCAAAAGTCGCATTCAATGCATTTGAAAGCTCCTCTGTTGCGATGTAGGAATTGTCTGCCGCTTGTCCAACGCGTTCAATGGCTGCAGCTACAGTTTGGGAAGGCTCTGAGAGAGAAAACCCATTAAACCGTGCCCCTAATTCCATTAGGTCCGTCGCAAGTAATGAGATATGGCTCAATGTCCGTCTATTAACCTTCTCAATATTACCTTGAAGCAGAAGTTCCAACTCTCTCGTTGATGCTTCAAAATTCATAAAGTACGGGTCTAATTCATGTTCGCTCAAGTTCCGCGATGACGGAGGGAAGCGATTGAGGAATCCCGGCACAGTTCCAGGCAAGCTTGTTTCCGATGTTGAACCGGCGCCCAGGGCTTTTAGCTTGGCCGATGAGGATGGCACAGGAAGCCAGTTGTGTGCAGGTTTCGGATTTGCCGGGTCAAGCGGAGGCGCTTTAAGGTTATTTTTGGGAATTGAGGAAGTTGGGTGCGAGTGTAGAACTTCGCTCTATCTCGAGATTTAGCTTGGAAACGTAGCCACCACAGGACGACGACTAACCCAGCTTGCATTTGGGTCCAAGAACCGCCACCAAACACCATCCTCTCGGATATCCTTCATTCTTCGGCATCGGTTCAGGAAAACCCCTAGCATACGCTTCCGTAACTCAATGATAGATGCATCCTCTTTCGCTTTGGTCGGTTTTGCGGCATAATCAGCCATGCTATGCTTCTCCGGAATCGGCGGAACAATAAGCGTAGGATGGAGGTTCACGAGGGTAGCACGAAGCGAGCTAAACTCTGAATAGCGACGTCTGACCTCAAGATCCTAGAATAAGATCAATTGTGTAAGTACCATACGCCAGAATTAATGGGGTGCTTAGAACGTACGCCTGTCCGTATTGTGTAGACAATAAAACCGCCACCGCCTTCATGATTCTTGCCGGCGTGTGTGATCAAAATCGGAAGGTCAGGATTCTCTGAAAGAATCTGCTGTATTCTACTCTCGTACACTCCTGTTTTGCGCGAATAGTTTGGTGCTATCTGGTGCCCCGCATAGCTCTCTGGTGTTCCCTGCTCATGTTCATCATCATCATCATCATCGCTCGGAGTGTGCGGTCGAGCCACATAGTCCGGAACCTCATGGCCAGGTGATTGCGGGGAGGGAGGTTGATCGTATGCTGTGGACTATGTAAGCGCTTCTTTGAGCTTGAATTATAAGGCTGGCACGTATGATGACTTACTAGGTGACGGTGCTGGCGCATGGAAGGAATCATCCACAGGCTCCGTATGGCGGCCAAATGCGCCATACGGATTGTTATCTTCATCATTCCACATTGTGTTGTCAAATGAAATGACCAGCAATGGGTGCGCGGGTATCAGAAAGGCTCTGTTGGGGGGTGGACTTGATGGCAGCAAGCCGAAGTCAACTATGAGATCATTGAAGAAAGGCGCAGTGCTCAAGAGTCAGCAGAGTATAACAGATTGCTGAGACCAACTAACATAGCAAACACAACACGAAGTTAGATGTGGCCAGATGAATAGCAAGGATTGTCTGCCTGGTCAAGTGGTTTCGCAAGGGATGAACTGCGGAGCTGGTGGTTTGTTTGAGTTGGTGAGAGTGGAACAAAAGGTGTTGCCCGGTGTTTCCCCCATGCATGTTTTCTCCTGCCAATTCTCTTCCTCCAAACCAAACATCAGACCGATACAATATGGATTGTAAAGCTCTACTACCCAGGAAAGTGGAACATGTCAACTACCTATTATTCAAAAGCATCTAGGTATAGATACTGGCTGATTACTCGTCTAGTTAGGAAAATCCTGAATACTATCGACGCCCTGCTGCCATGACGACTGACGCAACCGGTTCTTCCTCGAGGAAGATGCGACAGGATCGATCGGTGCGAACAGGCTTCCATCACTCGCGGCATCGGTGAAGGGAACACATCCTTGTTGGCCGGGACTACCGTGAGATACTGCATTACTGCGATTTGGCCGGTTCGTTCGAGAGACGAACGGCCTCGCTCCCCGCAGATGGCCAGCCACCGAACCCTCTCTGCTTCCCTTCCTGCCATTATTTCGGCCGTTCAGACATTTGCCGTCCGTAGCTTCATAAGGACCGCTCGGTTCAGAGATTTCAGACTCTTCTGGAACAAAACGATGTGTCTTCTTAGAACCTTGGGAGTTTACTATTTAAACAAAGGGACTCTTAAAACTTACCTGGATCATACTGCTGGCCAGACGTGTGAGCTTGTTGCTCCACGATGTCCGTCAGACCCTGATTCTGATGCTCAAGCTGGCTAAATGATTTAGGGATTGGGCCAGACTTCCCTTTCCTAGCTTTTCGAAAACCCTTGAACATCGGTTCGTGAATAGTGTCTGGGTGCCGACTTGAGGATTCACTATTAGAGAACGGACAAAGTTAGCATACCCAACTGTATGATATTCCTGCCTGTTCATTTACCTTTCATCAGTCATTTCTCGGAGAGGGGCCTGCATGCTCCGATAGATTTTTTTGGCATTATTATTTTCGGTGTTGGCGGCTTTAGCTATGCTTCGCCGCCCACTACCCGACTGTCGTCCTAGGGTTTGAGCCTGCATGCGATGCTCCTCTTCGATCAACTGTGTGAGCAGTTGGCCCACTTTGTCATCGTCTGTGTTTTGTGACCTTTGCGAATTCGACTGTGTTGGTGAAGCGGCAGTCTGCATTGACTTTCGTGGCTGGCGCGGCATTTGCACAAGTACACTTGCATCAGAAGCACTTCCCGTATTTGCTTTCTTTAATTGTACCGGCTGCAAAGATTCCGGGGGTGTTGCTGTCGGTATCTCCGTTGAGAGACGGCAGCTGTACTCATTTGAGGTTTCGGGAAAGCTGTCCGTATCATCTGGCACAACTTGGTGACCAAAATTCTGACGAACATGCGGACTTCGGCGTCTCAAACGTGCAAATAGGTTCATGCTTACTATTGCAAGAGTTATGAACGCCCAGGCAAGAATAAAGACGCAAGAGACCGTTGCCAAAGAAAGTGTGGCCAGTGAGTATCTTTCGAGATTGCTCAGTGTCCGAATCTGGTCTTCAGGTAATACCGCTGCCATCTTGTCGATTACTGTTGGCAACATTCATTGATATCTTGTCTAAAAAGACATAACTAGGGCCAGTTTCGGCCTTTTATTTCAAACTCTTTGCCTTTGACAGTTTAATCCCAATGTTTGTCAGTTTGCCAGCCATTTCTATGATTTATAGATCCTGCGGTTTCCTGCTTCTTTTTTGATTGCTCGCAATCGAAATACCGCACTTTATGCTGGTTGATTTAAAATCAAAAGCTATTCTAAACTTCGCAATATCTAAAGAAATTCTGTTCTTCTTGCCCATTGCTGACGAATATCTATGTGCTCCCATCAAGTGCCGGGTATTGCAGCATTTTCTAAGAATAGTGAGTTTTTCATGCCGGTTTGCGCAGGATTATCATGACATTACCCCAAGCTGCATATAGCTCTGCAATGGCAGCTGCTCTTTCAACGTTACACGCAACTTATGCGTCATACAGTGACCTTAGTGCCATTTGTTCAAAATGTATTCAGTCTAAACTACATGACCGCCGCGACTGCATGTTCGTGTTACCATGATTCCGCAAGCGTGTGAGCTCTCTTGATATTGATACCCCGTCCTTTGATTCTGCACTTTGCTCCGCAGAATTTTCAGAATCCTGATTCTCACCCACAGCCGCAATGGTGCTTTCATTGGTTGGGCTCGTTGAGGGGCCTGCGCTTACGTTTTGGGCCTTTTGTTTACCGCTTCGCTGCCCATACTTCGCTCCCTTTGACTTTCTTTTAGATCTTTTCGGGAACCTAGCATTTGGCCGAGATGTGAAACGCAGTTCTTGCACTTTGTCCTCCCGCTTCATTCCCTTCCTGTTGCCGAGGAAATTGGCGCCCTTTTTCAAAATTCTCCTGGCGAACCCCGACGTGGAATCAGTTTCAGCCCCTCCCGAACTTGGACAATCTCTTGATTTGGATCGATGGTTTGACTCGGAGCGCCGGTGATCCTGTCGTGAGCGCCTTCGACCCCGACTTTTTCGCCTAGCTGAACGATGTCGCTTCTCTCTCTTTGGCCGATGGTGGTAGAACCACAAGGCGAGCACAACAAGGAAGACGAAAAGAAGAATGGATCCTGCGAGCACACCGCCTTGCTGTTCGGTGGACCACGAGTCCCATTGGGTGGACGAGCGCGGCTGGTTTGTATAAAGGTACCCTGTAAGGAATGGTGGCATTTCAGAAACAATGAAGTGAAAAAGGCACTTGATTTGGCTTTGCTGATTGTGCTTATGATTGGTATTTGCCAGATGCTGCTGTTGGTACCTTTTTCCATAGGGAAAGGCCGGGAATAGATATCAGTTCACCTCTGAGCTCTGATATAAGCATGAGACTGTAATCAAATGATCTTCACCCTGTCTATGGCAAGTGAAGGCCAAGTCCATATCAAAGTTCAACGCTTTCACTTGAAGCCATAGAGAATGGAAGTTCCGGGTCAAGTGATATTGGCTCTTCTGTGTTGCAGGCAACTCACATCAATGAAAAGCCCCAAAATGAGAAGTCAAGTGATGGTAAATTCAATTGCAAATTATATTGTCAATGTCAAATCTTGACAGATCAATGCTAACCATAAACATGGTCATGCAGAACTAACTATGTAACTACCATCCAAGTAAATGCCAGAGGCTGGAAAATGAGACTACTTTGTTCGTTCCTCAAGTTTCACAAGACTCAAAGTCACAACTTGTTAAAATGCAACCTGGCCCCCAAAACCAAAAATGAGCATCTGGGTGCTAAGCCTCAGAACCAACAAGATCACCAAGTCACTCAGTTATTTTTAGTTGCGGGCACCTTTTCTGTTTGTGATATCTTCACAGCTATTATGATATTACCCCCGCAAATCCATGTCTTTCGCTATAATCAATGATCTTTCTTTCTTGAGCTGAGTCTGATTGTTCGGACATGTGTCTGGGAACCGACCTTTCTAACAAAAAGCACATTGAGCAAGAAAGAATTTGAGCGAATAATGGAGGCCGGACCCCAACCTGTTTATGCAAAATCTGGAACCTCTACCGTGGCACCTCATATCGTCGGAGGCACCTCCAAAGCGCGAGCAGGCGACGAGCAGATGGCGGAGGTGCTTTCAACGGTTCAGCACATCCTCAACGACGTACAAGAGGCCCGGCGGCTTCGCCGCGAGAAAGACACGGCTCTAAATGCTGAGGAGCGCATATGGATGGATCGCATCATTGCCGAAACTGACAGCGCGGCGCGGGCTGTGGCTCTTCTCCTTGAGCCCAGCCGGGTCGACCGCGAGATCAGACGGGGGAGTGTCGGCTGTCGTACACACCTGATGTGGCTGTTCCGCGATTCCCGCAAATTGAAGGACAAGTATTCCCGGCTGGTGGTCTGCCATCAGAGTCTCGTCTCCGTCATCACCACGCTTCACGGGCGCAATACCACCTTGGTGCCTATTATCACCGCTCACGAACTGCCAGCTCACGAAGAAAGCGGATCGAAACACCCTTATGAAGGTGCGGCCGACGAACCAGCCAAATTTTCTTCCAACTACGATCTAAGCGAGATTTTGGCTTGGAGAGGGAGCAAACGCGCCACCAGCGCAGCGTCCGATAGATCTTCGTTTGTTCCGGCGGAATTGTCAGTTGACACCAGAGAGTGCCGATGATCTAAACACACAGTCGTGTTTCAATTTGAGCCCCGTTACGCAAACGGTTAACTTATGCCTTCTACCTCCCGGTGACCCACTGGTGACATCTATTAAATTATTACCTGTCGACTATTATTGTTTTAGAATCCGATTCCCAATTCTATACATCCCCATAGGGAGAGCAATTGGCTCTTTGATTAATCTCACGCGTCTGCACGCCATTCCGCCATTATAGCATGAGCTGAGGAATTGAGCTGGCAGGTCTGCATGTGGTCGTCGCTTTTTTATTAAGCAACCACTCGAATACTATTGATATACGTTGTACCGGTCCTCTTGCCTAAATATGTTAAGATATATTCTTTATACATTGGCGGTAACGGAATCCACCATCTTCTGCCTCATGAGTAGACGCCGTCCGTGCTCATCATGCGTTTTCACCATTGTTGGAAATACAATGACTTGCCCACGGGCCAATTCGTCCCACGTGAACTCGAATCGGCAAGGCTGCTCAAATAGCCACATGCCCAGGTCGGCAGCCTCCTGCATGATGCTGGTTAAATGGTGGTTCCGAACTGATCCCGTTTGCTTAGGGTTGGCATAGAGCTGAAACATGGTTGTGAAGTTTTCAGCAGTTCGCCTAATCTCCTCCGTTCGCGTGGCAGTGTAAGCTTGTTTCTGTGCAGTCGGTAGACTTCGCTGAATGTAGGCGGTTAACATTCGCCAGTGGAAGTGGGCTTGGTCAACTGTTGAGCTTAAAATATCAGCCAGACGATATTTCGCGCCTCTCTCCCTGCCTCTTCTCTCCATCTTTCTTTTGTTTTCACTCTTTTCTCTCTGGCCCTCATAATCCCAACTGCAACCTTTGCTTGTAGGAAAGGATCTTACCTGGGTCAGATGCTGCACTTTGCAGGTGTTTATATACGGTGTAGGCCTGCGGAAGGAAAGAATCTACTTCCAAGCACGAAGAGGAGGGGTTTACGGGTAAAACAGCGGAGAGGATAGTCCGGGCCAAACATTGCTTGATTATTGGACTCTGGGTCTTTCGTTCAGCCAACAGAGTAGTCACCGGCGCTGGAAGAAGGGATGAATCGTAGCAGGAGATCATGGTTGCCTCGCGTGTCGAAGGCTGAGATCGTAAGCCGGATGAAGAGCCATGGGAGTAGTAGTTCTCCACGTGTAGCGCAATCTGGTCAAAAACAGTCAAAACGCGATTCCGAACAGCTTGATCATCGGCCGGGACAGGTATGTAACTGCCGAGGATCGACTTTTGTTGGTCATCTTGCGACATCGCGGAGGACGCCAGTTCACCCTTCTGGTGGTCACTAAAATGATGGGAGGGCTCTGCTGGCTGCTTCGCGACCAAGCTCTTTTGACCGAATTTCCTCTCAACGTCTCGTCGTCCGTGTCGCCGTCTAGCAAAAAGAATGTAGGCAACCAGGAAAGCCAAAAGAGCACCCCCAATGGCAGAACCAACGGCGGCACCGGCTAGCTTACCGCTATCATGGCCGTTGCTCGGCCCTTTGGCATTGCTGCTGGTTGCAGTCTTGATTGCAGCGCTGGTTGTGCTACTAGCCACCTTCGTCGTTTGAGTGAACGAAGTGTCGAAACTGGAGATAGAACTGGGAGGGAGGACAGGGTTGACGACGGAGATTGGGGGTATAGTATCACTCACAACACTCGCAGTCTGTTCGGGAGTGTCTTTCGGATTCTGTCCAAGTGTGGTGTCCGGATTTATAAATGTGGTGGCCGGAATCTGCCCAGGCATGGAGCCCTGTCCTGGAGTGGCTCGGAGCTCCTGTCTTTTGAACGGCATATTTCAAAAAGGGGGAGTCAGAACCCTCAGCTTTGGCAAACAGTGTGAGACTGACGAAGGCGTCTCTTGCCTTTGAAAGGCAGCCTCTCCGCCGGACATTTAAACTGAACACCTATTTATTATACAAGCCTAAACGGCCTGTCAGGAGAAGGGCTGTGTGCTCTGTTTCAAACATCCAACTCGGAATAAGAATATCAATTGGTTGAGATGCAGCAAGGGATGCATTCTGGGACCTGATGTGGACTTTTGACAGGGATAACTAAGGACCAACAGCTTTGTTGGACAGGTAACTAATTACTTAGTTACACAGTCACCAAAGATGCCCAAAGCACGGACGCAGTCATTTCAGATGCATGCGATGATTGACGCAGGGATTTTGGCGATGTCTTTTACATTGGCTTCTAATCTCTACGACTGTTCAGCAGACGAAGATCATCGAGAGTCGAAACGACCTGCAAGATTTCGCCCATGGAGCTGGACAATTGGATCCCTGACATCGTGGTGGGAGTAGATTTTGGCATGACCTGCACTGGTATCTATTGCGGCTTCCATCAACCTACACCTTCAAACACGGGCATCTGAGCTGACTTATATCGATGTAAAACAGGGATTGCTTACTCCTTCGCTCCAACATGGCCGGCACCCAAAACCGTCCAACATTGGCCGGGAAAGATGGTCAATGAGCTCGCAAATAAAGTCCCGACCCAGCTAGGATATGATGCCGATTCGGATGATTTGAAAAGCTGGGGATTTCAATGCGACTATGAGGATGATCAGATCAGTGTGAAGGAATTCTTCAAGCTGCATTTAGATCCATACTACCATGAAGAGCATGCAAATGCCCACAGCCGCCAGGACGCTCTGAAGTGGTTCAAAGACTACACACGCTGCATCTATGAACATATTACTCTGCACTTCACTAGGACATTTCCCAATTTTGCCTCACGCCGCGTCGAATTCATTTACAGCGTCCCCACTACGTGGAAGGATCCGCGTATGAGCGCTGAGATTGCAAAATACATTTACCTGGATTCACCGAATCACAGGGCCGCTATTGGGCTAACAGAGGCAGAGGCAGCAGCGGTATATGCATGCAAGCAACATTATCAGGTGAGGAGCGGTTATCTGGAAGTACGCTATCATGAGCATCGAAAGTGGTTTCTAATAACAGATCTGCGATGATGACAGAAAGAAGATATTATTCTCGTGTGCGATGCAGGTGGAGGAACTACCGTAAGCGAATCAAGTTGGAGGAGCTGCAAAGACCTGGGATTGCTTACGGCGATGGCAGGATGTCAATGTTCTTAAGCTTCGCTCAGCAATCGACGAGCCCCTTAGACTTGAACCGCTTGACTGCGTTGAAGGTGCGGAGGATATCTCTTTTGCCGTTGGCTACTTGCAACATTGAAGTAACCCCATTACAGGGAGACCCATTGGATCCGTTTTTATAGACAAGAGTGTCCACGAATTGATATCCCAAAAACTCGAAAAAATCCGGGAACAACTGCCCACGTCTCCTAGCAATACTGCATGGAAGATGCTGTCAGGGAGGTTCGAACGCTTTAAATGCTCCTTTGGCAATGAAGCAACGTGGTCAATCCCGTCCTTATTTCTCGATATTCCCGGCTTGGGTTCTGGATTTAACTGTCCTGAAGCAGATATATACAATGCTCAGGTTTCAATCTCAAGGTATATCTTTCAAATGCCCGCTTGATGGCTGTCCTTTGCCAAGACTGATTTTTCCTCTAGGGAGGAAGTCAAACAGTTTTTCGACGTGAAGATAGAAGAGATGTATACTCTCCTCGATGAGCAAATTGCCCGCATGCGCATCAGACACCCGCTGGAGAAATTAGTTTGTAAACCTGATTAACACCTACCTTCCTATTTGCACTGGTAACACTTGATTCCATTAGTCATATCTCGTGTTGTCTGGGGGATTTGGCAGCTCGCCATATGTAAGAGACAAGCTTCTAGCGCGGTACGGAAGCGGAGATTTGATGCATGGTGTTGAAGGAATGCAAATTCTCACAGCGGATGAACCGTACGTAGAATCCGCTCTACGGCAATGTTTCTGGCTGACGTATTTTCTTAATCCATATACAGACAACTTGCGGTAGTCGAAGGCCTAGTAACAGATCGGATACAGCAACTCCAGCGAGGAGTAGTAGTTTTCGGTACCCGGTGCTGTCCACTGAGCTATGGTATCATTTGTGATCAAACATATGACCCGCAAAAACATCTCGGAGAGCCAGTGCGCTACGATTCGCGTGACAAGGCCACATATGCACTCGACCAGGTCGACTGGCTCATTGTTAAGGTGCGGCACTCGCCATCATATTCTAAACCCCATAAATAGGCGGAGGCTTGACTGTGGCCTATTATACTGACTCGACAATGTTCTTTGCGATATAGGGAAATCCAATCCCCCAAGCAGGGGTTAGCAAAGAGTTTCAAAAGAAACTTGAGTCCGAAAGCCTGGACAGACCATGGAAAGTCAGAGTGGTCATGTCAACCCTGCCCCCGAACGAACTGCCTCGTAGCATGTCTCATAGCGGAGTCAACCATGTTTGCGATATCGCTATCTATATGGACGGTGTTGATAAGAAGCAGAAAAACCGCCGCTGGTATAATTTCAAACCTGCTTACTGGCTGATACACATCTGCGTGAAAGTAGTCATTGGGCCAGCCGATCTCCAGTTCCAGCTGTGGAGTAAAGCCGGGTACAGGATTCAAAGCTCAAAACATGAGCCCATTCAAGTGACATGGGAACCTGTAACGCAAGAAAGGAGATTGTGAGGACATGGCACCGCATTTCCGGGCTGGATCATGTAACTGTGAGTAGCTAGGATCAGGTGCGCAAAGGGATGAAGGATTCTTGCAAGCATTGCTTCCACATTTTCACTGGAGTAAGTATTCTTAGACTCTGGAAAAGACTGTTTCCCCTGTAGGCTAGAGAGCGGTTTGTTCCAAAATAGCAACGCTCCGAGAATGAGGAGTGTTTTCCACTTCGACTATAAATTCAGCTATCCCTTTATATATTACAAACTCGTCTGAGACATGTAATTTCTGGGAACGCGAGCAAAGCTGATGGCAGTAGGATGTATTATGCTGATGATGGACGATGGGATACGGCTGCTAAAGTTATGAAGTCAAATATTACGCTAAATCAGAAAATAGAATTTTGATTACTCAAAAGTCATAGTTTGCATTGTTTGCACGGTGTTTGGATACACACGATCCAACGAAATCAACAGCGACCGTTATATTTCATGGATAATCATAGTCATGGGTCTGCACTTCGTGCTCCTCCGGTCCCTCGGAATACCCCGACGGATGCTGTGGCTTCGCATGTCTCGTGCGGTCGCCACTCAAAATGTTCGACTTGTCCATTGCTTCACGCTCATCGCGTTCTAACCACACAGGTCAATAGGAGAATCCTCGTTTTGAGTTGATTATGACAACAAGGAACGAATTATACCTAGCTGCGCGTCTGTATTCGCCGTTCCCGGCTGCATCGGGTCTTCGACATAATCCGCATCCCTCTGCACCGGAATTGGAGCTCCCTTGGGCCCGCCCATGGATCCGGTACCAGGCCCCGTGGCATACGAGTCGTCGTTCACATTACCGGAGACGGGAGAAGGGTCGTTCTTTTGCTCGTATCGGTCTTCGGCTTCGCGTTCGGCGCGGCTGGACATGTTCACTATGTTCAAAATATACGGGTTTTCAGTTGAATGGTAGGTTAGACAGTTTGATTCTTTGAAGATACGATGTACGCTGGTTTGAGAGACCAACATAGAAGGGAAGGTTTCGTCCAGCGAACCTCTCACGCCCTATATATAAGGAGAAGATGCAATCAAGCTCGCTGAGAATCAGGATATCGACTATGCTTCTGACGTCATGTCCATTGCCACCTATGGTTTCAATTAACTTCCAATCATGATTGCTTCTGGAGAATCTGGTAATATGTCTAGCTACATAGAACCTGGCAATGGTGACATCTATCTATTGTTGGCCGCCGGCTTGCAATTGGCAAGATCTAAAGCCAGTGGCCGGTTCCTGTTTTCATCAAGTTACTCGGGTCACACAAAATGATGCTTGTTAAAGCTGAAAAAAGCAAGAAACCGAGCATATCAAAATCATTTCATTGCTGAGGTTGACGTCCAGCTCTGGCTTAGCAGTCACCGTCAGGCCTTTTTCTCACGATCTCCCATACCAGGGGCGGCCGCCCGATTCATATAAAATGCTTACAGTGCAGCCAGAATCATCGGCATGCGAAGCACAGCCTCTAGAGCCAACTCGAACAGTCTGCCTATGACTCCAGCTGTCTGATACATTTTTGCACAACTACAAAGGATGTTGAGCACAGAGTTTCCGGTCCTCGAGTTTTGAACCCATGAACATTCGGATCATCCCAACACTGCTATCTGCCAGGAGATTACAACGGAATGCAGACCACCGGTCAATTTTTGGTCAACACCTTCGCTTTGCATAGAATACAACTTTTAAGTTTTATTAGATACTTATGGCTTCTTTTATATTTGGCATCAACACACCTGGAGTCTAATTGTCATTATCCTGCTTCATACCTTGCAGTCCAGACCAGTCGACAAGGCTCCTCATTTTGCAACAGCTGTGCTATGTTCTTGGGAGAATTGTAAGCCTGAACTGTGCCTGTCTTTGTGGGTAAACATATAGAATGAAGGTGAAAACAATATGTTTTGAAATTTTTATCTAAATGCAGGAATATCCCAGGGCATGTAAGCTTCAAGAAATGGACAAATGATAGAAAAGATGATATTCCCTATCGTGCATGGTTACAAGACACCTCACGCGCCCCAATGCAAACCATCCAGCTTGAAACTATGTGAACTGCTGCCACATGCGTGGAGGAAAAACGTCTGATAGTGGCTTTTTATCCTGATCAATAGGGATCACTGCATCGGTGACAGCCGTCCTTTTCGATGTGGTCTGGTAAATCGTCGTCACTGGCGAGTATATAGTCGTCGTTATGTCAGGCTCTTCTGTCGTGGGTTCCGGCTGGATGGTTGTCGTCGATGGATGGATCGTTACCGTCGTCCTACCGCCAGGGGTTGCTGGTGGTATGCTGCTTGTCAGCCAGACCGTCGTGACTATAACCCCGGTAACTCTGATCGTGCTGACGGGGTTCGTTGGTGAGGCGGTGGTTTCTGCTGTAGAGACTATCCCTGATTGGGAGCTGTATTCAGTTCTGATACCCTCTGTCATGGTAGAAGGAGTTGTGGGAGGTGAAGTCGTAGATACCGATGCTCTACCCTTGGCATGGTGATCGAAGAGACCAAGAGCCATGCAGACAACAATAATCAAGATAATAACCACCATAATGCTCACGACGACGAATATGATTTTGAAAACCCTCCACTCCCGTTCGCATTCCGCACACAGACACTCGCCATTAGCATCGTGCGTCGGTCGGTTCCGTGGCACAGTTTTCCTGGGATCTGAGGGTGGTTCATCTCTTTCGCTGGTTCGCATTTGGCTCCTTCGAATTTCTATAGGACGTCGGTAGCTTTCTCCTTCTCTTCCCTCGTCACTGGGAGCATCAAACCTCCTCATCAGCCCGCCAAACGAGGTTATCGAAGATGTTCTGCGGGTTGCTCTTTGCATGGCCGGATTAAACCAACTGCTAAGTCTTCCTGATTCCTTTCCCACGTTTTCTTCAACACTGGCGTGCCCGTCATTTGACACTACAGGCCGCGAATATATAGACGAGGCCGGCCGTGTGTTTGGCAATCCAGCAATTAGACCAGAAGAAGTTTGTTTTGGGACTCTGTTTGTCGCATATCTTCCTGAACGGCTCTTTTGGCGAGCAAACTCCATTGGGAGTTGCTCCATCACAGTATCGACTTTTGCTAAGTTCAGATGGTTAGCACCTAGCAGATTTCTTGACAGTGAGGCTAAATCCAATCAAGGATAAAATGGTGTGTTGAAAACTTGAACTTGTATCCGGGTCAAAGGTAAGTCAGAAGTTAGGAAAAGAAAAGCTCTGATAGAGCTGACAATGCCATATAAGTATGAATAGCAATCATTGAAATTTGCTCCTGCTCATGCTCTTACTGAAGGCGGTGACCATATGGAGCCATACAGCGATGTTGTCCTATATCACTGCAAGTTTTGTAGAGAGACTCCAGAGCTTGTCGCTGCATCCATTCACAGCAGTGATCATACAATTATATTGTTTCAATGCTTCATATTGCATCAAGTGTGACCTTCGCCACAGGCTGCTTGAAGTGATGTGAAGAGGACAACAAAGAGGGCTTTGAGCATTCACTAGATAGCTAGGATACTCTCAGTTGTTCTTGCATTTCTTGAATCTGCGAGGCATAATCCTCAAAGATAACCACATGGCCCAGGAGAGCCTCTGAGTGATAACATTTTCGTGAGATTTATAATGCCGGTCTCAGGCAATTTGCTAGTGAATCATTAGCTGCATAAAACTACTGAGAGAAGAAGGCAGTGGCTATGTATAAACTTACAGCCATTTGTAAAATATCAGCCATCCTCACTGATGGCTCAGCCTGGAGACTGTACTGCGTGTACTTTGTAGAAAAAAGCAAATATTGATAAAGCTCTGGTTGCATGTAGCTCCATGTTTCATCCATGTGGGCTATGTTGCTGCACAATGCCAATGTCTCTTTGTGTTGTTACAGGTTGGGTGTTGGAGATGATGATCATCAGCATCACCAGTTAGTTATGAAGGAAGCAAAGAATAGATAGTTTGTTATCTCATGTGCTGTTTTGTCACCAGCTGACTTTTGATCTTTCCGACCGGATCAGCTTCAGAAACAGCAAATGAACTTGACACAGGCTGCTGTGTGCCCCTGACACATGGTCTGAACACAGAACCACTCCATTCTTCAGGAAAAATTTCATACCATGGATACCCTTAAGACTTGTAAAATTTGCTCAATTGTTGCAACAAAAAAAATACTTGGCAGTTGGAAAATATTGTTGCTTTCAAGATGAGACAAGGATCTCATCATTACTAGTGATGCGCTTTACCAACTAAGCCATATGGGCGACCTGCTGAATGCTTTGCCCACTCTAAACCAGCTTTGGGAGCAAAAGACAGTCTGGACTTGGAACATGGAAGCGAATTCCCAAGTCTGAAAAAATTATTTTCCTTCAAAAATACAAAAACAGAAGAAAAAAGAAATGCCCACACTTGGATTCGAACCGAGGATCTCATCATTACTAGTGATGCGCTTTACCAACTAAGCCATATGGGCTGCTTATGGAAGCTTTTTTGCTTAAGATTGGTTATCAAAGAGTAACTAATTCGAGACCTCCAGCTTCGGCTTCAAGAAGTTCGATCCCCTTGTTAGCATAGAGAATGAAGCGTTCTCATTTCACCTATCAGATACGAAGGCTCTTATAGGAACTTGCAAAGAAATGGCGGGATGGCAGAGATGAATACAGGGTACAATGTATCTATGAAAAAGGCCACGATTTACTTCAGTCTTTGAGGTACCCAGGTTGAACTTCGTATCAAAATGTCAACCATCATCGGCTATCATCGGGCTCTCCACGCAAAATGGCTGTCCTGAGAGCTGTTCGTGGGCCAATTGATGCTCTTCTGCTTAACCTCATCTGTATCAGAATACCAAAGGGCGCGAAGCCCAGTTCGCGATACACTGCACGAAAATGCTGACAATTTGAACCCATCATGCTAACTAGACATATCTAGGAGCAGAGAGCAGGATATTGGGAAGAATTCTTTTCCCAACTTCCAATGACCTTTTATAGAAGCCTCCGATCTGTTCAGATACGCTGTCCTGGCCTCTCACTGCCGTCCTCGTTTCGTCTCATGCATACCCACGAGAAGCAAAGCGGACCGATGGATTCAAGTCCAGCAGGGCAAGACAGAGTCCATTTTCTTGATATCACGAGTACTCTCCCGGGTAAGTGTCATTCCCTCAAAACATGCAGCGCGGGAATATAACAGCTAAAGGGACATGACCCGTAGGACCGAACAAAGCTTGGTCGCCAAATACCCTCCGCACCCGGCTCGTCCTCAACTACAAACGCATCCCCTACACCCAGTCCTACCTCCAATATACCTCCATAGCCCCAGTCTTGCGCTCTTTGAACATACCGCCACTCTCCAACGGACCCGTTCCGTACACCCTACCCGCCATAATCCACGCTGCCTCACTCCCATCAGAACCCACCAAACACGCACTGAACGACAGCTGGCCGATCGCACAACACCTAGAACGTGCATTCCCTGCACCGAAATACCCTTCCATATTTCCCACCCCAGCAAGCTACCCCCTTGCCGTCGCCGTGCAGAAGATCCTCGCGGATGTGATGGTCAAGGGCATGGCCCTGCACATTCCTAAAGTACCCAATTTTCTAGAGCCATCATGCGCTGAGTATTTCCACCGTACGCGCGCAATCCGCTTCGACAAACCACTGCCTGATTTCGCTGCCAGAGGCGACGATCTCGAGCGAGTCTGGTCGGATATCACAGCGGAGTTTGAAACGCTTGCTGCAATGCTACGTGGTGCAGACGGGATGGAGAAGAAGACGGGCCCCTTTTTTGAAGGTGATAAAGCCGGATATGCGGATCTCGTCCTCGCAGGGTGGCTCGGATGGTATCTTCGGAACGATCAAGCAGATTGGGAGAGACTTATCAACATCGGTAAAGAAGGTGAGTTCACCAGGCTGTGGGAGGCATGTTTACCGTGGCTGGAAGGCCAAGGAGAGGAATTGGAGTTTCCGGTCCCCGATTATGAAGTTGGTGCCGATAGCAGCCCAATACTGTTCAAGCAATCGTAGGACATTTGACATTCACTTGGAGATTCGCCAGCTGCGAAGATTAGTACCATCACAAGTTCGGACTTTTGTCTATTACCAATTAAGATACTTTATAAGACAACAATTTCCTAGAGTTCCTTGTTCCAGACAAATCATTCACTTGTCAAGAGGAGCTCCCACTGACTTCCTCTGCCAACCCATTCAATCTCATCCACCCCTCAGAGCCCTCCCAATTCTCTTTTCCTTTGCCCAGTATCCCCCTTACGGCACTTCTAGCCTTAAATCTCCAATCCTTCGACACCAACTCGCCCGTTTCGTCTACATCACCCTCAATTTCCTTATCCATTCCTCCCAAATTTGCATATCCTTCCCGAACCAGAGTCTCCGTCGCGCGCACAATGTCCATCCACTTCTTCTCATCACCCATCTGAAAAGCAGCACTCGTACACGACGAAACCGTCGCACGCCACGCTTTTTCATGTGCCGCAAGCGCGCGAGAAGGCCTTCCGCGCCATTTCTCCAGTTTCGCGACCAGGAGCCAGAGTGCGGATGAGTGCGTGATCAACGGAGTCACGGAGTCGTCGACAAGAGAGAAGATGAGGGCAGGGAAGGTTCCAGGACGGGGTTTCTTTTTCTTATCCGCCGAAGATGACAATGACGATGATGGGGCCGAGTTGGAGCCTGGGTCGTCAAAGTCGTAGTCCGCCGTGAGTGTGTTGATGAGCGCGGTGAGGACGGGGATGTCGATGCATTTCTCTCCGTCTTTGGAGCCGCGGAGTTCGATGATTCGTTTCTGTGCGTAAATGACGTCTCGGAAGGGAGTCTGGGGTGGCGGGATCGATGCACCGACCCTGAGAATGTTCTCCCAGATCCGGTAGCTGGTGTGTTTAAATTTAGCGGCGCGATGGAGGGCTGCGAGGGCGTCACGCTTCGGTTTGTATTCGTCCACAAGGGGCTCTGGTTCTGGTTCCATATCTTCATCGGCCGATCTCTGCGCTCGTTTCTCGGGCTTTGGAGGCGGGATGTTCATCATCGCGGCAGCAAGGTTACTCCACGCCTCAGCATCGGATTCCTCAATCTGGACTGTCTTAGTGAATGACTCCACGGCTTCTTGCCATTTCTCCAATTCAAGCTGAATGCAACCGAGGGAGAACCATGCAGCATGATTCAATCGATTGATCTTCAAACTTAATTTGTATGCTTCTTCCGCTTTTTCAAATTCCGGCGGTTTCTGCCCAAGATAATACCGTGCCAATGCCCGCTGTGCACGAGCATATCTCTGGTTCGATACCACCCAAGCCCGTTCGAACATTCTATGGTCCTTGTCAACGTCACCTAATATGCAAAACAAACGCGGTGCATCCACTGGCAATGGAGAGCGTTCTGGGCCATCGAATCTCTCTTCTTCGTCGTTCTCACCACCGGCCGTTGACGGCTCAAATAGCTGCCTTCTGACAATGAGTTTAGCTTTGTCTTCTCTATCCGTGGCTGCATAGCACAGTGCTGTCTCTGCCCACATCTGTAAGCGTTCATAAATGTCCAGAGCGGTCCTCAACCCGCCAAGGTTAACCCATCTAGCTGCGAGTTCCGCTTCCAGATCCCATCTAGTCACAAAACTCAGGGACCATATGTACTCCAGCCGCTCACTGGCAGACGCCGACTCAGAAGCTTCAGGCCTTGGAAGGAAGGTCTGCTGATGCTCTTCTTCCTCGACAACGGAATCACTTGCGGTGTCGGCAATGACTTGGTCGACAAGCGCTTGTAACTGGAGAACTCCACGCTCCACAGTCCGGGATCTATACCCTTCAATCCTACTTCTAACAAGCAGTGCTTGAGAATAGATCTGCCAGTTGGAGCTTCCACCATCAAGCACACGAGTAGCATATGGTCGAGTTTCTTCTCTGGTCAAGCCGTCTTCGGGATTGGTATTCGTAATGGCCGAAGCAAGAGCAAGAAGCAAGATAGAATCGAGGGGATGCAGTTTCGGTTGGTTAGATGGATCCAACTTCACCAGCGACTCTGGTAGTGCTGATTCATCCTGCACCAACACGGCTTTCTGGCCGGAGTTCTCATCTGCATCATCCTTTCGGAAAGAAATGGCTTCCAAAAGGGTATCATCATTCAAATCAAGTTTTTTCGGTTTCAAAGCCACATCGTCCTGCTTGGCCTTTTCTTCTTCGCAAGTTGTACTCGTGTCAAGACACCTACTTTTCGCCAGAACCACCAACTGACTGATGTCTCTGTCCTGAAACTTAGTCCTCTTCCCCAGTCTCCCTGTCAACGCAAATTCAAACCCATTCTCGCGCCCTGCACGCTCCAGATCCGCTCTTGCCTGCGCGTCAAGTCCATGGTGCGTGTGAATTGCAGCTCTTTCCAGCAAAAACCTCACTCTCTGCTCGGTGGTAGCATTTGATGATTCACCAAGCACATGGTTGGCGATAGCGTCTAGATCATCATAGATGATAGCCTGTAAAGTATCCGTATTCTCAGAGAGCATTTTCTGATGCAAGAAATTGACTCTCATCCTCGCCGTCAGCACCATCACCGGCGTTTCCCGTCCAGTGTGCGCCACCTCACACAATTCTTCGCTGGTAAGGATAGCCTTCGCAACACTGAACAACTCCACATTCGGCGTCAGCCTATACGCCGCCTCGCCGTCCACGGAGAGCTCTCGTATCAACAAGTCTCGAAGTCCACGCAGAGCACTCCGACCCTCCACGGCGCCATCCCCGCTCCTCAACAAACCCGACGGAAGGATAACATCACTAGGCCGAAACGACAACGGTGGGCCCGTGACGTTGGACTGCAGGAATGCCAGCAACGCAGCATAACCGATATGCACCAGTCTCGAGCGCGCGACGTCCGTGTCTTCAGCGTCAGAGATAAGAGAGCTCACATTCCGCTTCACGGACTCGGTGAATGCGAGGCTTCCGTTTCTGATATCTTCAAGTAAGGGTGTATCAAGTACATCATCGTGGCCGAATAATCGCCGTGCAACTGGCAGTCTCAGCGTGGCTAGGCATTCTTCCTCCGTGAGATGTAGAGAATCGTACCCTGATGGTGTTTGTGCCGATGAGGGGTATGGTGCATACAGGGTATCAAACAATGGCGGGGCAGGCTTCTCCGAAAAGGACTGCATTATGACCTCGATTGAATACCTATGCAATAATTTTCCTAGTCCATCCTTTGAACATATAAGACAATATGGCAAGCCTCGCAAACGAACATCAACGGATTACATCCATTTAGACTGAAGTGCATGCTATTGCTATGCTGCTTCACGTCTGAATTTTTTTCTTATCTTATCTTATCTTGCTTAGTCATGGTCTATTTCAACGTGCTGGCGTTTTACCTACTGGTCAACCGAGCTCTCCGACAAGTTTTTTCTCCTTTGGATGATCACGATGAGAAACAAACAGCAGGATCTCGAGGAGAAAGAAGATAGAAGATCTATTTTGGTCTATCCATAAACGTATCCACAAACTTAACAGGCCGACTGGTATTATCCTTGAAATGAAAACAGTCATTTTCCACCCAACGCCAAAACATATCAAACAATAGTCATAAACATAGTAACGTGAAGAAATAAAGGCATTCAAAAAAGACCTCCAGAAAGATAACAATCTAGTTTCTGCGGGCTGTCTGACCGAAAGCGTTGTAAAACGTGGTCGTCCGAATCGAATGCTGGAGAAAATGCAAGGATGATTAAAAAGAGAAAGAAAAAAACTAGAGAAGACGGTGTATGCATTTAGAAATCATCCTCATCGGAGAAAACTTCCTCGCCACGCTTGCGTCGAGCCATTCTATCCTTCTTCTTCTTACGGAGCTCAGAAGAAGTCAGCTTCTTCTTCTTGCCACCACCCACGATCTTGTTGCCCATGGCATCGAATTTGTCTTCTTCGTCGCCCTTCTCGGTGAGACGAGGACCAACACCTTGACCTTGCACCCAGTTGTGACCGGATGGAGTCATCTTTCCGTCCATACAAGCCCAGACCTCGCTGGTCAGGTTCTCCGTGAATTCCTTGGAGTGAGTGATGATGATGACACCACCCTCAAAGCTCTTAAGAGCCTTTGACAGGGCACCAAGAGAGTCTCTGTCGAGATAGTTGGTCGGCTCATCGAGGACGATCAAATGAGGACGCTGCCACGAGCAGGCAGCGAGAACGACCTTGACACGCTGACCACCCGACAGACCGCGCATGCGGGAGTGGGACACGAGTTCAGAATCGAGACCGAAGTTGGCACAGTGAGCCTCAATTTCCTTGCGGACCAGGGGACGGAATTGACCGCTGGCGAGAGCTTCCTTCTGGTCAACTTCAGCCACCATCTTGCCGTGTGTAGCGAGAATTTCGGTACGTGGTAGCCAAGCGTTGTCGGCGGTCATCATAGGAGTCCACTTTTCGTTCTTCAGACCAATGTTTTCGCCGAGGGCGAAAGAACATTCGTACTCGTAGGAGTTCTTGAACTTGCGACGTGAATGGATACCAATGACACGACGCGGAGAACCCTCGATCTTGTAGATCTTGTCCATGGCCTTCTCATCCTCTTCAGTGACGATCTTGTTGGCTCGGTCCATGGTTTCACGGTCCTCGCCAGTTTGGAAACGCCATTGAATGTACTCAGAGGGGGTTTTGTCCAAATGGTTATCAATGTGCGCAAACGCGTGCTGCTTGATGTACGCAATGCGGATGTTCTCATGCTGGTAGACGTCACCATGGGTTGGGATGAGTTCACCAGTCAAGATATTGACAAGTGTGGATTTACCGGCACCGTTGGGACCGATAACGGCAATACGAGAACCGAGAGAGCACTGGAAGGTGATGTCCGTGAGCTGTGGTTTGGAGGTACCTTCGTACTGGAAGGACATGTTGCTGACACGAACAATGGCCTTGGCCTTTGTCTTGACACCTTCAAGGAATCCGGGTTCTGGGAACTTGAACTCCATCTCAGAAGCATCGAGGTCGAAATAAGAGCGGGCAGATGGGAGCTTCTTGACAAACTCGGTAAGGTTACCGCGATAACGGCGGAGCTTGTAGCGCTCGTAGTGGATGACATGCTGGATGACGTTGTTCAAGAAACCGCTGTCGTGAGAAACGATGATGGAAGTGCATGGCGAGTTGATGAGGTACTGTTCAAGCCAAGCAACGTTCTTGACGTCAAGATGGTTGGTCGGCTCATCGAGCAAGAGGATATCGGGGCTCTCAAACACGGCACGAGCAAGGGCGAGCTTCATCTTCCAACCACCAGAGAGGGATGTGATGGGACTCTCAAATTGATCTTGAAAGAAGCCGAACTCGAGCAGTTTGGACTCAATCTCCTCGCGGGGGGTAGTGATGCCAACATCTGCGAGTTTCTTCTGGGTCCAGCCAATGATAGTTTGTTCAGTGTCGGTAGCGTCAAGGTCGTGCTCGACGAAGACGGTCTTGACCTCATCCTTTTTAGGGAAACCCTCAACTTGCTCGTTGTTGATGGCACGCATGAGGGTGGATTTTCCGGAACCGTTGGGACCCAATAGACCATAACGCTGGCCACGCTTGAGACGGAGATGAGTTTGGTTGAGAAGGATCTTAGCACCATAGGCCAAGTTGAATGTGCAGTTGCAAAGATCCTCGCCTTCCTCTTCATCTTCCTCAACTTCGGCCTCGTCGGCAGCACCAGGGGAGGCGCGTTTGCGGAGGTTGTCGGCGATAGGCTTGGCGTCGACCTCACCGACAATAGCACAGAGATAGGCGAGAGTGTTTTCGGCCCAACTGGCGGCATCAACGACCTTCTCATCAATGAGCTGACCTGCGATGGCGGCAACGTATTCAATCGTGGCTTGGAACTTGGTAATGGAGGCCTTGTGCTTGGGCTCGAGGATCTCCTTCAAGACAGCGGAAACAGTGGCAATATCACCAGCAGTGGAGACCTCGGGGATCTTTCCATCCTTGACATGACCGACACGGATCAAAGTTTCAAGAGCCTGCTTAGTCTTACCACGAGCTTCGGGGTCGGCAAGGGTCTCTTGGTTCTTTTCAAGAGCGGGCATGAGCTTAGGCAAGAAAGCAGCAACAATCTGAGGATCCTCGACAAGCTTGCACATGTTGTCAACAATGACGGCAGCTTTACGCTTGATAGCGGTTTCGCGCTCAGCAAGACCACGGTCGAGCAGGGGAACCATGATGGCAAGAGTAGGCTCATGGACGTCAGTGACGAAAGTGGTGGCACCCAAAAGATGAATAGTTTCTGGGACGTTCTCAGGCTTGGCGATACACTTGATGAGTTCGGGGATGAAGCGTTCGATATCTTTGTTGACGATGAGGCCGCAGACCTTCTCCATGGTGCCGTAGGCGGCCTTCTTGACTTCAGGCTTGGTGTCCCACATCGATTCTGAGACAACTGGGATCAAGTCTGGAACACGGTAAGCGAGCTGCACGGGGGCAGTCTCGACGAGAGATTCGATGCACTCAAGAGCAGTGATCTTCTCGGCCCACTTCTGAGCATTTCTGAGAGAGCTGATGATAGCGGGAAGAGCAGCCTTGATGGCATTAGGGTTGATAGACTTGACGATGGCGATAGCGGCACTCTGGGCAAGGTTCTTGACAGATGTCATTTTGTCGCTGACGGCAACCAAGGTAGGGCCAAGGAGAGAGAGGAGATATGGCTCGACAGCTGGAGAGACTGTGGAGTGGTTGGCAATAGCCAAGATGGCATCGAGTGCCTTCTCGCGGGCGGAGGCATCCTTCTTGTTGGCCAACTGTTTTTTAAGAGACTCAACAGCTCTTTAGGCGAATGTTAGAAGATTATTCGACAAGGCAAGTATTTTGAACATAGGAGTAAAACTTACTTGACTGGAAGAACTTGTTCATCTGTAGGGCCATTCAGAAGCGAGGCGATGTTGTTGGCAGCAGCTCTGGTTTCAGCCTCGTTCTTGGATACTGAGAGAGACTTGAGGAGTTCCTCAAGGACTGTGACCGACTGAGCGGACTCGTTGACGGAATCGATAGCAGGCATTTTGGAAAAAGGCAGAGAACTTTTTGTTAAAATAAAAAGGGAGTATTAGATTAAAAGATTTCGGGGTATCTCTCTATTTTTTTCGAAAAAAAAGGATTTCCAGGAGCAACTCGCGTCACTCGCTAAAAAAGGGAGTCGGTTCTCTAATCTCTATTGTCTTCTGATAATGAAATGAAGAATAAAAGTGATGAAAGAGATGGAAAAATAAAAATGAGAAAGGAGAAGATGTGAAAACTGAGTGGAGATGAGGAGGGAGGAGGATGTAAGAAAGAGAAAAGTCAGATGGTGGAGGGAGAGAGGAAGAGTGGGAATTTATACAGGAGAGAGAGGGAGAAACAGAGGATAGCCAGTCCCAAACTTTTTGCACAAAAAAAAAAAAATTCAGATTTTTGGCCTCAACTGTGGATCCGAGATAAACTGGTTATCAGGTGCGGCTAGACCCAATGCGGTTTAGAGCCTCGGCAAGTCAGGGGCTAATCGGGGGCGGCTTATTGGCCACCTCAACCTTATGTCAGCAAGTGGTAATTTTAGATGCTGAGTCATGTAATCAGCCGCGGCTGATTGGACCAACGCATGGTCCTTGACGTGAATGAGATCCGTAATTTTACGCTCTCGCACCCCCCAGCCACTGTATCATTTCAGGGGAAGCAACAGCTCACAGTATTATTGCTCCGTCCCCCTTGCCTATTTTTACCACAGTACAGTACCTGCTGCACGAGTGAAGCTCGGAAATTTTGACTGGACGCACACAAGAAAAAGAGGGCGGTACAGGCAAAGTCGCGGTACAGATGAGTTGGGTGCAAGTACAGCCCATCTACGGAGTACCTAGGTACCGTCTCTGGTCTCTTTTGGTGCCTGATCGGACCACAACGGCTTGTCCCTCAGAATTTGCCCCCCGGAGTGCCTCCAACCCCAACCAAACTCAACAAATTTCTCCATAAAATTCTCTTTTTTTCGCTTTGGCTCCTCAGCGGCGAGTACGGAGTGGTTATGTACCGCTACCCAACAATACCTGCATGGGACCCTGTCTGTAGATCCTTGCAATAGGGCTGCTTTAACCCCGGGGAAATTATCGCTGTCTTGCCTGCCCGTCAATCATAATCCTCCGTGCTGCTACCAGAGTTCCAGACATGTGAAGCCAGGTTTCAGCCTCCGGTTTGGCAAGTACTGCGCGTACCGTGTGTACTGTGTAGAGCAGATGTAGTGGTAACCAGCCGTCTGAAGACTTTTTTATACTGTGTTGTCATTGTTTTTCACCGCGGTAGCCGTACACACGGAGTACATACAGTGGTATCGGATATCCCCTTATCCCCCATATTTTCTTTAAGGCTTATCCGTGTTATCGGTTTTGCTCCTGTTATCTTTTTATGCATGCAGATCCCCCTCCCGTCAAAGACAAACCCACAATCTTTTCCTCACCGCCATGGCCTCGAACCTCTGCTTGCATAATATATAATCACCACGACGGGCCTTTTCATGAACAATCCGGGGGATATGTTTCGATCCCACCAGTCTGAAGGTTATGGCTATAAACCCCGGTATCAAAGAATGCATATCTTTGCGCTGAGCTCATCGGTTGGAAATTCACATGATATCATTGGAGCCATGATCTTTCTTCAACAGATATATGACTCGTCCACCTCTTCTAGCCTCCAAGGCTTGACAGCAGGGCGAACGACCTTGTCATCGGTCTGTCTTGGCAAGTTTTGGATGTTGATGACTCCCAGTGCCGAGAAATTAGACAGGTGCAAACAAGGCAAACTGAAACGGCACAACATGTCTTCATCTCCATCACCATGCATCCCCATGGCTACTTGGACCGTGGTAGTCTCAGCAAGGGGTGTTTAGCGTAAAAAGAGTTCTTCAAAAGTTACATAGGTATTAACTTCTCTATTCAATCATAACCGTCGCCAAGTGCTCTTGCATGACGTCCCTCGTCCCATATATTTCGTGTGAACCCTCGCTACAGAGCTAGTTCGAGGCAAGGACCGAAAGGAGGGCATTCGACTAGGTTGTATCAGTGAAATTCGTTGACATGCCGACACTAGGTCATGTGGATGATCCGGCGAAGGCATCACACCTCGCGGACTTGGAGTTAGTCACCCGAACTAAGTACCGTTTGCAAAAAAACACATATATTCTTCCTACAAAGATGCTCATGGCCTATACTACATTCTAGTCACTTTATCCTTTCTAATCCTCGCCTCCGGCCTCATTAACTACCTCATTACCTCATACATCAGCGATAATGACGATACCCGTCTTCTTCCCATGCCAGGAGCGGAAACATTAAGGAAGACATCACAGTCATTGGACTCTGGATCTTTCCATCACACGCTTGTCTGTCAACCTCACTGCTGTGTTGGCTGTCATGGCCGATATCTGCCAGTCGAGGTCAAGGCCGGTACGGGAGCCCGATTTGCCCCGACACTCGCGGTGCCTGGACCATCGAGGATTCAACCAACCAAAAAGAAAATCAATCAATAAATGGTTTTCATCTTCCCGAGCAATGATCCATCGTGATACAGAGCCAATTTGTCGATATTTGCTATCTGATTTCGTCAAGCGATCGGATCGGCCACCCCTAGTGAAACCATGACGACCAACGTCAATGCAAGCATCTCCTAGACCTGGTTACATCTTCTTTGGATCTCCACAGCGCCCAGCTTATAGTGATAACTCCCTTTATCCCCGTTGCCAGCCACAGCGAACAAGACAGTCCCACAATCTTCGTCAATGCGCCCGATAACATTGCTCCGCTGAACAACGCCAACACCGTGGCTACACGACGATTGCGTACCGGATTTGTTTTCATTGCTAGATGAGGATCGATGAGCAAGTCCGCCAGGACTGTTGTCAGCACCACCGTGGGTACCTCTTCGACTTGCACCATTCGAGATGTCACAATTTGGCCACCCGCCTGAAAAGCTAGCAGGGTGATGGGCACCATTTGAAGCCAGTGGATGCCATGTGTTGATGCGGATATCTTGGAATCGACTATTCCCGTCTCGACAAGAATGCTAGATGCCAATATGCTGGCAGTCTGTAATGTGAAAGATACAAGCAGAGTCGACCGGCGAAGCGGACCAAGCAGCCTTGACATGAACGTGAAGAACACTACGGCGCACATAAAAGTTGCTATAGCAATAAGAGATTTGGCCCATCGAAGTTCTGGTTCGGGAGGTTGCCCAGATGCTCCAAGTGCGAGAAAGACAATATTTCCTGCGATAGAGTCAGAGGGACATTCTCCAAAGAGCATGGTGATATTACAACAGGGATTTGCCATTGTTTGAAAAAGGGATATACTAACCAGTCTGCATACTTGCAAAACTTCCCCATGCATTAAACGCAGCACTATCGATTACCCCCGAGACAAATGAACAGGCGATAAGGAGCAAGTCACTTCTTGCAGTATCTACTTGCTCCTGAAAATACTGTAACACTATGGTCGAGTTGTCAAGTATAGATGCCGTATCGTCAACGGCGGTGAAGGAGGAATAAGTTGAGATTGCAGGCAGTTCGTTCACTGCCCCACGAGACTTGGACATGCCGCTTTCAATGTCTCCAAGCGGCTTATCTGTCATAGGTTGATCGAAAGTTACGGAAGACATTTTCTAGATATGCGATTATATGGCTCAGACCATCAGTCCAGAAGCCACACGAACGGTCGTCAGTTAAGATTTATATACTAACAAAGCCTAGCACTGTTCGCAGGCATTCGGGAGTATTACCGTTCCTTGACTTGGCTAGACAGTCATCTGGTTAAGATAATAATAGGTGTTTGCTTGTGCACCGGACAAACGCTCCAAATGATCCCAAAGAGATTTCCGAGCTTTGAACAACGGCAGGCCAGAATATTGAGGGCCTGCACAGCCATTTTCATGTCCAAAGCTAATTGGCAGGAGGACCCTGCTTCGGGAGGAGGATGCGTAATCTGAACTGAATGTGCTGAGTTCATGGGAATTGTTTGGGCGGCCAAGCTCTCGGCGAGAATAAACTATTTCTCCCTGCCTCGAGCTTATCAGGGTTTGCAAAACGCGTCCAAGCCGATCTATCAGAGATATGTATGAATATCGTGAGGTGACACGAACGACGTCGGCAGCCTGGGACCACTCTTGGGCATTTGGCAAAAAAGCATAACCACTTAGCGGCGCCGCCAATCCTACCTCCTTGGGCTTTTGACAGAACAAGAAGTTGAAACAACTGAGATGCACTTCGCATGCGAGGACCAATTTGCGGCACAAAGTGACCGATACAGCTTTCCTCGTCATTCTCACCCTTTACCCCTTAACCATTCCGCTCAAATCGGTCAGCCCGTACGTTCTCCGTACTTAAAGCAATTATGTGTATCCCACTGTCTCCAGCATCATCTTGCATCCTTCAGATAAGCTTAAAATCGCGTCCGACCGACTTCGCCGTGATGATCCTTTCTGCTTTCCGCCGTTGATCGAGAAACTATATAGCCATGGGCGTGGGCGGGCTGAATCTTGGCGTTATGCCAAGCTTCTCGGACGCTAATTTTGACCACTCGGAGCCATGCCAAGACAGCCTGGGGCGGGTTCGAGATGATTTTCTTGGCAGATATCAACAACCTGAGTTTTTCCTTTCGCTGCATGGCTATGTAGGGGAAAAGGGGAGGGGAAAAAAAGCAAATGTAGAGAAGACGGAGCTGGTATGCACTGCCACGCAGCAAGATAAGCTATCGGTGAGGCCTGGCAGCTGATAAGAAACAACCCTACCGAGCAGATCGTCCTACCGTTTGCAAACTTTTCGGGGCTCCTTTTCGCGACGGACCCTTACGTTTCCGATGCTGTGTTTTGGAATGTCCGCGATTTGCTATCGTGATATCATCCTGTCGTTTCTTTTTCTTCCGATCCTAGAGTCGCAGCGATTCAGAACTCAGGAAACGAGCCCGTGCAATTCTTAAGCATATGGAGGAGCACAAGGTCAAGATGTTCCAATTGGCAGACGACGTTATTAATAGTGGATCGTCAACCTTGACATTGACAGCTTCATGCAAGATTCAAACTAATTTGCCAGCGCCATCGAGTTCAAATAACGATGGTGATGTGGCATCGTGGGAGATGCCAATTCGCAGATGGATTGCGCCACGGCCGTTCAGGAAGTGTATTGCATGTGTAGTTTTCACATTGATTAAAAGGCAAGTGAGCAGATACAAGCACTCTCAGACAAGCAGCACGGCTGTACGGAGTACGCCAGCATTCATCAAGTTCATCAACTCGTTTCAGATATTTGATGGTCTTGGGTAATCATGGTACATGAGAAACCTAGGTACAAGGACGAAGAAGCTCAAAAGCACATATATATAATGAGCTTGCTCGTTAATAATATCAGAAGAAGGAAAACCAAATGGGACAAACGGCGGGTACGCCCATTTGCCGAAGGCTAAGCTTGCTGATCTAGTCGCTGCCGCTCGAGCTGCTAGAGCCGCTGCCACGGCGCTTGTGTTTCTTGTGCTTGTCCTTACTCTTATCCTTTTTCTTATCCTTGCTCTTCTTGCCGGTCCTGGAAAGACAAATAGCGCATTAGCTCAATCACCTACACTCAAGATTTAATTCCCAACTTACTTCTTAGCCGCGCTGCTAATGACATTAGCACCAGCGGCACCCAGAACCACACCACCCAAGGTTCCCAGAGCTCCTCCACCGAATTTATGCCCTGCAAATCCACCCGCTGCGCCACCGAGAAGGGTGGCACCCAACCCTCTCTCACCTTCAGGTCCTCCTGGACCGCCGGGTTGTCCGTGTTGGCCGGGAGGGCCCCCATACGGTCCTTGCTGTCCTGCGGGATATTGCTGGTTGTAGTAAGAGGTACTTTCTCCTCCTACTCCTCCCTGATGACCTCCCTGTTGAGGAAAAGCGCTGTGGGCCTGGCCGCGGGTATCATGACCATGCTGTGGCTGAGGGGAATGAGCACCATATGGCTAGATGAATTGGATCAGTAACAGCACTGTGTACATGATTCTTGGGTTTCCCGAGATTCACAACTAACTTGATGAGGCGGTTGCTGGCCATGGTGTCCCTGAGCGGGATTATGCGGCTGTTGGCCGTACTGTCCATAGGGAGGCTGCTGCTGGCCGTAGCCACTCTGGTCATAACCCGGAGGCGGGGCGTTGTAGTATCCCTGCTGACCTTGCTGTCCCTGCTGTCCCTGTTGATGCTGTTCGCCGTATGGAGGCTGTTGCGGCGGGG